>SPJY01002375.1:3561737-3619391 GCA_005191435.1 Raddia distichophylla
GTTGATTAGTGACTTGATTTGTTAATTAACGTCTTGATTTGCATGCATGGCGCTGGGTGTTGACTCGATTGTTTCCAACATAAGGCCGTGCAATATCTCTCGTTTGGAAAGAATTAATGAGCTAATTGACTCCAATTAAGCAGCACGCGGGGGGATTTGAGGAACAGAGGGAGGGCAATTAGAGATGTGCCTTGTATTATGGAATTGCATGGAAAAATCTATATGCCCTATATTATGGAACGGAGGGAGTATATAAAGGAGGGGAAAAAGAAGCCACCACGTTCGTCCACATCATCAAAATTATTTGAACCATTCGATCAACCGTGGGACCAAATTATAACGGCCTAGATCAATCAAAAAAATTCTCACATAAATCAAGGAAAAAATAAAAGATCTATGCCGCTGATTTTTGTGGGGCTAGAATATACTCCCTCCGTTCCATAATATAGGGCGTATAGATTTTTCCATGCAATTCCATAATACAAGGCACATCTCTAATTGCCCTCCCTCTGTTCCTCAAATACCCCCGCGTGCTGCTTAATTGGAGTCAATTAGCTCATTAATTCTTTCCAAACGAGAGATATTGCACGGCCTTATGTTGGAAACAATCGAGTCAACACCCAGCGCCATGCATGCAAATCAAGACGTTAATTAACAAATCAAGTCACTAATCAACTAAATCAAGCTAATTAATCAGGGGCAACGGTGGAAGAAAAACTGATGCCAGACGTGCCTTGGTATTCGTGATTTTTTTAATACGCCCTATATTATGGAACGGAGGGAGTAATGACTTAGATTGAAAGAAAAATATTAGTAATTCAGATTAAATACTAAAGATGATATATATGATTATTTTAACAACGGTGGGACCAAATTATAACGGTCTAGATTAACCAAAGAAATTCTCACATAAATCAAGAAAAAGTAAAAGATCTATGCAGCTTAGATTAAAAGAAAATTTTAGAAATTCAGATTAAATACTAAAGTTGATATAATATATTAGAAATAAATTCTAAATCCGATCTGATATATTAGAGATAGATTATAAGTTAGAGATAAACTATATATGCCAAAACAAATCTAACAGCGTAAACGCGCGGCCACCTGGCTGTTCTTTTAGGATTCTATGGTGAACACGATGGCTCCGATGAATATTTACATAGCTTTGTTAAAGCTAAAATACTAGAAAATTCTACGTCAGTGCTCCTAGAACCCTTATGAAATTGAAAACTAGATTCGATCCGACGGGATGGAAGCCTAGGACGACGATCGGACTGCCTCCGCTCGGATCGCTGCCCACAGCTGGAAGCGCGGAACCACCGGTTGAGAATGCTGAATGAACAGAGCAGGATGCAATGTGAGTGGGCGCCGGATTCTGGCCTCGTCCTGTTCGTCGCCGAGCGGCGGGGAGCCGTGGGCCGAGCACACGCCACCGGATTGATTCTGAATTTCTGATTCCCAAAAGCAACCAGGCCGAGACATCGATCACACCGAGCAAGCAAGCAGAGCGGGCGTGAATGCGTGATGAAGCATGCCGCCCCGCCCCCGGGCGCAAGGCCACAAAAGCTGGCTCCTTTACGCGAGACCAGCGCTAGTTTATTGCCTCCACTGCTACCTCGTGCTCGTAGCAGCATCGTACTGCGGCCAGGTAGGGAAGAGAAGCGGGATTTTTATCCTCTGCCGTTGGCCGCGTAGAAGGTAGGACACTAGGACGAGAGGGCGTCGAGGTTGCTGCTGCTGCCTGAGCTCTTGTTCGTGTAGTTGGCCCTTCAGATCGGAGGAGACGGACGCTGTCGCTGCTGATTGGTACGTCGTGAATTTACCGGTCAAATTTCTATCCTTCAGAATTGAACTCTCTATGGACCGATGGCCCTGGTTATTGCGACCTTGGCGTTTCTTTGCTTGGAGATTTGTTGCTTCTCGGGTAACTTTGTTCTATTTTTATCATTTTGGGATTTTTTTCTTTTAAAAATATGATCTTTTAAAAGCTTCGAGGGTCAGGAGTTTCGACTGGACGGGGTTCCGGGTTCCTTTCTGTTTCTTGCACGAAATGTTGGCCAAGAGCTATTTTATTGTATGCTGATAAGGAATTCCCGTTTGCTTATTTCTGCTTGTGTGCTTGTCCTGCACCTCTTGTTCTTGCACACAGGCTACCTGTCAGGTTCAGTGTGTGGGCACTGGGCGCTGAGTGGTGAGTCGAAGCCTCGAAGGAGCACAAACCAGGACTCAAGTCATGTGAGAGTTTTGCCTTCATTCCTGTGGATTTTGCTTCTTGAAAGAGATGCTGTTTCTTTTTGTCCATCCTTTTTAATCTCTTGTGACACTCTCCTCAGTTGTCTTGGTCCTCTCCTCTGTATTTTTCTCTTTGGTTGCAGCAAGAAAATTGCCCAGGACAGGTGGGATTTTTTTTTCTTCTGTTCTTTTTTTCATTCCATAGCCCATAGGAGGAGAGAAAAAATCTTGGTTCCATGAATCGCTGATCAATATCTCATCTTTTCTTGCAGCATGGATTTCTTGCACTGATCCATCGGACCATCGCAGCTCACAGCTCACTTCACTAACACCGTACTGTTCTTAGCTCACGGTCTTATGCTGATATGAAACGCCAACTTTGCTTTCCCCCGAGCAAGAATCCGACTGACGCCGCGAAAATCTTTCCGCCATGAAGCAGGAGAGGCGGAGGAAGCACCCCAGGCCGGCTCCGCAGGTCGAGCTCGCGATGGTGCTCCACCCGCGGGACGGCGGAGGCGGGCACGAGGAGACCGCCGGGCGCGACGGCGGCGACGCCGAGGCGGGCGCCGCGGCGGCGGCGCACGCGCGCGGCCGCGTGCCGCCGTGGCGGGAGCAGCTGACGGCGCGCGGGATGGTGGCGAGCCTTGCCGTCGGCGCCATGTACAGCGTCATCGTGATGAAGCTGAACCTCACCACCGGCCTCGTCCCCACGCTCAACGTCTCCGCCGCGCTCATCGCGTTTGTCCTCCTCCGCGGCTGGACGCAGGCGCTCGCGCGCCTCGGCGTCGCCGCCCGCCCCTTCACGCGGCAGGAGAACACCGTCGTCCAGACCTGTGCCGTCGCCTGCTACAGCATCGCCGTCGGAGGTCAGGATCACACGCACACCACGACACCCTCCATTGTCAAATTGGGTCCTTGGATTGATGTGTTCTTGGACTCTTCCCAGGTGGGTTCGGGTCCTACCTGCTCGGTCTCAACAAGAAGACCTACGAGATGGCCGGAGAGGAGACGGAAGGCAACGTGCCGGGGAGCTACAAGGAGCCCGGCATTGCGTGGATGACCGGATTCCTTCTCGCCGTCAGCTTCGTGGGGCTCCTCGCGCTCGTCCCTCTCAGGAAGGTCGGTGAGCTCCCCCATAGGCCATAATAGGCTTACACTGAATCTTCAGAAGTTTTGTGATTCGATCACGGTTCGCTGTTACTCCTAATAACTGCACAGCCTTTACCATTCTTCCCCAATTTTTGTTCTTTCGCCGATGTTGCTTGCGTAGTGGTCAACTGGCCATCATCTCCTTTTCACTCTTTGTATTATAGTACAATTTATCTTGCTTTAACAGAAATGATGGGCTGGCTGCTACGTTTCCCCTTCGCGTCACGTACAAGGTTCTCGTCTGTTTTGTTTGCCTTATTTGTCTGTAGGGTGTCATCTTATTTTGATTTGTCAAGAGCGCCTCACAGATTAGGTGTGCTGAAACAAAGGACAAATCAGCTTAGGTTTAGTTTGCTTATGTAGTTTGGCGTGAGCAATTGAAATTCCACGCTATCTGATCGACTAATGATGTCTTTGTTGTTCTTATTGTGCTTATTGAATTGGGCATGTTGATTGAATTAAATACTTGTCCCTGTCAGCCTGCCAGAAAGCTTTCTATCAAACAAGTCCATCGCAAAGCTTGTTTGCTGCTCGAGTTGTTAAATAAACTAGGTGGTAATCGGTTTAGACAGGCCGAACGTATATGCTTTGACGATGACAGAAGATGAAACTAAATAACTCATACATGGAATGTGGTGCTTCTATAAACAAAACAAGCAAGGTGTTATAGTTGTATTGACGTATTAGCTAAGGTCCATCGTCCTCAAATCTGATTATGATGTAGAAGATTGCCAAGCCCTCCTCTTTCGGGTAATGCATCATCTTAACGGATGCCTGATCTTCAGTATCTGAGATGGATTTTAGTCTAATCTGTAACAGCATACAGGCCTCTCACATAAGAGACATGCTTGTTTAGATAGAGTTGATGGGGTGTAGAGATAGTCCAACGGTTCAAAGCTTGCACTTAGGTTTAATATCCAAAAAATCATCACAATCTTATCAGATTACAAATCTTTCAAACAGTAGATTAATTCATTCTAAATAAATAAATGTTTTATCTTAAATGATTTTTCATCATAGAACGAATCTACACCGTTATAAGATGGACCTACTATAAAATGTTTTATTTTAATTTTTTTTTATCATAGAATTAATCTACACCGTTATAAGATGGGCCTACTATAATTGATTGTGTAGGTTTTTCTATTTTTTCAATTAATATGGGAATTCCTAGTAATTTAGTGCGAATGTGGTGACTCATTTGGACCCTGCTTTAATAATATAATAGTTACTAGCTATGTGAACAATTTTTTATAAAATAATTAATTGTGCACGTTTGAAAAATGCGGGCATGCTTTTTTATTCAAATCTTGAGTTGCAATTCAAGTGAATAAACTTGAAAGCTTAATTTTTTTAAAAATGTATATATAGAACACATATTCCCTGCTATGTGCCTCAGCATTTGGCAAAGACACGTACATCTTGTGAATACTTTCGAATGAACTTGATGGCTGCATAGTTTTTTTTTTCTGTTAGAACTTATTCAAGTTGTTTGACATTCACATGTAAACTTATGATTGAATCTGTAATTGGCCATTTCAGATTATGATAATTGACTACAGATTAACTTATCCAAGTGGTACTGCAACGGCTGTTCTTATAAATGGATTCCACACGCCTCATGGAGACGCAATGGCAAAGTATGTGTCTCTCTCGCATAATACATCATCTACGGAATCAAACGTTTTAATTTTTAAATTAACTGAATGTTTTGATTGTTCATGTTAGGCAGCAGGTAAATGGATTCACAAAATACTTTGCAATCAGCTTCTTTTGGAGCTTCTTCCAGTGGTTTTATTCAGGTGGAGATAGTTGTGGGTTCTCACAATTTCCCACTTTTGGACTAAAAGCTTGGAAACAAACGTAAAACTGACCACTTTTCTCATTATTAAACTATACCTTTCTTGACCAGTCACCTGATTCAATTTTTCTGATTGTTGGGGTGTCAGATTCTTCTTCGATTTCAGCCTGACATATGTTGGGGCTGGGATGATTTGCTCCCACATTGTCAATCTCTCTCTCCTTCTTGGTGCCGTTCTTTCCTGGGGAGTAATGTGGCCACTGATCAGTGATTTGAAAGGGGACTGGTATCCAGCGAATGTACCAGAGAGCAGCATGAGAAGCCTGCAAGGTTACAAGGTTTGTTACACGATTTGATTTTGCTACTGTACATGTTTAGTACAATTTATTGTTTCTCACCTTCTCTCAATCTGTAGGCCTTCATCTGCATCGCCCTCATCCTAGGAGACGGCCTATACAATTTTGTGAAGATTATTGCATTCACCATGAAGAGTCTGCTTCATAGATCAAAACTGAAGAATGCAAAGAAAGGTAAATGCCCTAACAAATTCATGCAAGTTCTGCCTTTCTGATGTATAGATGAACTAATGTGGGGTTTACCCTACTTCCAGAGGAAGACATTCCGGTTCTCGATGACCTTCACCGCAGTGAAGTTTTTACTAGAGACAGTATCCCTACCTGGCTAGCCTACTCTGGTTACGTGGCATTATCAGTCGTTGCAGTAATTGTCATTTCGTTGATGTTCCGTGAGATGAAGTGGTACTATGTAGTTATAGCATACTTACTGGCTCCTGCCTTGGGTTTCTGCAATGCCTATGGCACTGGCCTTACCGATATGAACATGGCATACAATTATGGAAAGGTTGCACTCTTCATTCTTGCAGCATGGGCTGGGAAAGACTCTGGTGTAGTTGCTGGCCTAGTAGGTTGTGGCCTGGTGAAATCATTGGTGTCAATATCTGCTGATCTGATGCACGATTTCAAGACCGGGCATCTTACGTTAACATCACCTAGATCAATGATTATTGCTCAGGCAATTGGCAGTGCCATGGGCTGCATCATCGCACCACTGACATTTTTTCTTTTCTACAAGGCCTTTGACATAGGCAACCCGGATGGGAACTGGAAAGCACCATATGCTCTAATATACCGAAATATGGCCATTCTTGGCGTCGAGGGCTTCTCTGCTCTGCCCCTGCATTGCTTGCAGCTGTGCTATGGGTTCTTTGGCTTTGCAGTCGTGGCCAACCTAATGAGGGATCTCTTCCCACCAAAGTATGGCCAATGGGTTCCCCTACCAATGGCATTGGGGGTTCCTTTCCTTGTTGGGGCGAGCTTTGCCATTGACATGTGCGTCGGGAGCTTAATAGTCTTCACCTGGCACATGATTGACAGAAGTAAAGCAGCACTAATGGTGCCAGCAGTTGCTTCTGGTTTGATATGTGGAGATGGCCTTTGGATCTTCCCTGCATCCATGCTTGCATTGGCCAAGATCAGTCCACCATTGTGCATGGCATTTAGGTCTACACACTAGAGGAAATACATGCTTGACGGCAGACGACTGCTTTATGTATAATAATGCAGTAAATATTTTGTAGCTGAGATGTTATACAGCGAGGCAAAGATTCAGTAAATATTGGTAGAATACCAGCTTAGTAATAGAATGCAAGCGCAAGACCATTGTATAACAAATCAGCAATGGTATGTTTGGGAGCTTCGATCACCATTGGCTGAATGATGGTATTAATCTGAAGGCGTTATTACTAGCAAAAAAATTTCACAATAGGGTGAAGTTGTAGGATATAGCTGTATGTTTCTGGTTGTCTGCATCCTGATTGGTGTAGAGGCTGAAAGTTATACTTTCGTTATCTAAAAAAGTCAGTATATATTTCGCAATAATTTGGAATCACTAGGTGTGATGTTGTAAGAAGTATCTATCAAGGGCAGCTGATCCGATTGTTAAAAAAGTATCACGAGATATATAGCAATGAAGAGCTATCAGATGATGTATGACACTGAAAGAGTTATGCAGTGTGTGTATAACCTATTGAACAGGTATTGCAGAACCTGTGCCCATTCAACAGAACTACAATGATGTAAGTGTTGTTTGCTGCAGCCTGACTTCCTCAAATCCTCCCACAAGATCAGTCAAGGCAAATTAGTCCTGCTTAACTCTGAACCGTGAACATACGATGCGTCATTATCTACGTGTGGTGGTTCTTTTTAAAGAAAAGAGCCTTACATTTGGCGCCACGCAACCATCAGATTACAGAAATTTATGACAGCTCTGAAGATAGAGGGTCTGTTTGGTTGGTGCCTAAGTTTGTCTAACCTAACTTTAGCAGGTTGCCACATCTATGGCATGACTAACTTGACTATATTTAGGTAGTGTTTGGTTTGTAGCCATAACTAACATTAGGCTAGGAAAAATTTGTGGCCAGCGTTTGGTTGGTTGAGGAAAAAATTGACTAAGCTAAGGTTGGCATTTCATCGAACACCTGCAGGACAACTATAATCCACACTGGCCCTAATCATCCACTGGCCATTCCCATTGATTTTCATCACAAAACGAAGGATCGAGGGAACGAAACCATTCAGCCAATAGAAAATTCCTTAACCACCAGCCATTCCCATTGAATTTGTGCATAAATTCTGAACTCTAGCCACGAACGAGTAGAAGCCTTCGTCGTCTCGTCAACGAACGAACAGCAACGAACGAACGAACGGCAACGAACGAATTTGTGCGTAATCCAGTAACCTGCGCCTGCGCGAGCTTCGTTGTCGTCTCGTCGCTGTGCAGGAGACACACCGGAGGAGCCTTCGGGCCGGAGCCTTGTTGTTGCCGTTGCCGACGCGCAGATGCATTGCCGCCTCTGTTGCAGCGCAGAAGACTCACCGTTGCCGCCGCTCAGCCGCCTACCCGCGTTGGCTCCCACGCCGTCTTCCATCGCCGTCCGCCTCCCCCGCACCGGTCTCCTCCCTCGCGCCGGCCTTCTTCCCCGTGCCGGTTTCTTCCCGCCTCCTTTCCCCGCGCTGCCCCGCCGTAGTTGTGGCGCTCGTTTCCAGCGCCACAGTTTGTGGCGAAAATCTCTATGGCAGGGATCCATTTCACGCCTAAGGTCTTGCGGCACGCCCAAGCTTAGTAAACAAACCAAACAGCTGCCTAAGGGGCTGTGGCAAGCCTAATCTTAGGCGTGGCAACCTTAGGCAGCAACCAAACAACCCCAGAATCTCTGCTTGGCTCTATCCCAAAACAAGAGACAATGGCCGGACCCTACCGTTTCTGTCAGGGGTGGACCCTGCAACGCTAGGCATGACCTAATTTGTTGACTTCAATGGTTTCCCCCAAGAAAGGGTTCTTGAATTGGAAGTAATTCTCCAACCTATTGATCCGAAGGATTATCCACAGACCCTCTTTGACTTGCGGTTTTAGTTTAGTTTGATTGTAGTTGAAAAATATAAGGACGTTTAAAAGAACGCTTAAAAGGGCTAAAAGAAATTAAAAATACTTTTAAAATCTTTTAAAAAAATCTTTGCAAAGCCCAATTTTTTTTAAAAAATATAACACTGAATTGTTTATAAAAAACAAAAATTTTAAATTAAATTAAACTAAAACTAAAACCGCGTACCAAAGAGGTCTCAGTCAGGGTCACAATGTAGCCCAATTGGCGAGGTGACGAAGGCCATGAGACAATTCACCGGATATGCTCCAAAGTTGCCGGTGGGACAAAACAAGCTCACTGTATGAGCTAGTAAAATAATTGATCCTGTGAAGTCACAGACTCACTGGATGCGAAGCATGATGCATGCAGCAGCAACACATTGCGCTGAAAACCAACACCCCTGAAGAACGAACTGGTTAGCTACAGCTACAGCCAACAGCTCTTTTGATTTATGCTTCTGCACATTCTTTTGCTTTATTTGGTGCAAAAGTTTTTTCAATGCAGAAGTGCAAAAACTCATCATTTTTCGTTAGATCTAACCTAAACAGTCTAGATACATTGGGATGGAACTTCCCTCTCCTACTTCTGCTCTCGTGCACAAAACCATAGTGATTGTTTCCATATTCTTATGTTTTAGCTGTACCATCAAGATGGGATACAAAAATCAAGATTAGCTGTTTGCACTTGTGCACTGAAAAATCTTTTGCACCGAATATTTTTCCTTATTGAAGCATCATCAAGAACATTCTAAATTTTGATATCTATGTCCCCATCTCCAAACCACTATTCATTCTCTATTTCTATTCTCTATAGCAGAGTTGGATCTCTAAATTTAAAGACTCAGAAAGAAAAATCTTCAAATTTAGAGATATGGACTCTGTTCGAGTGATATACTCTAAAAACCCAGTGTCTCGTGTATAGAGAAAATTTCCTTTCAAGCACTCTACTGACAATGCTTTTGTAAACGCTTTTCTAAACCAGATGCGGTGACGTCGAAGGAGAGTGACGCTGACGGGGACATCTTTGCTGTGAAGTACTGCCAACCTCTACATCACCACATGAGCCGCTCGGCGTGGATCGACGTCGCTCCTTGGAGTGCCGAAGATGCCTGAGCAGTGGGAGATGCTGCTGGTTCTCTGATGGCTCAGGGTTTCCTGGAATCTTTGCTTGCGTCTACTGCCTGGCGATCGGTGCTGTTCATGGATCGTGCCCACTAATAATGGTCCATGTCTCTTTTCGGCTCGGTTTGATTGGTGGCTCTCTGCTACGATGCTCCAGAGCCGCGTTTATTCAAGCTCAATGCACGACACAGACGCTCAGTTTTGTGAAAACGCATTGTTCCTGGCGAAAGGTTCCCATTCTTTGATTAGTTTTGTCCCCCTGTCTCTGATGTTAAGGTTGCAGCTTACAGAGCACATTAAAAAAGACTCGGTCAAAAGTATCTATTGTTGGGTTTTGTCCGGTTGGGTAACAGCTAACCAGACCGGGTCAAGATAGTTAATTTCTCCTAATCTCACGCCCGTCTTAATCATGGTCATTAACGTCCTTAATCACGGTTATTTATGCCCCCTAATCACACGCCCTGATCGGGGGCGCACAACCAACTCCTGGTGTGTGGTGATATATATATATAGAGGGAAGAGGACCAATTCTAAGGTGTGTGGTGTTGCTCATGTCTCTCTCCCGCCTCATTAAGCCCCTACCGATCTGGGTCAGCACTATAGCAGTAGAAAGGTCATGTACCGCTACTGCAGCTACGAGGACGCCTCCGTTGTCTTCTTCACTATCTATCGATTCTCAGAGGAGAGGATCAATCGGGCATCATGGCTGCCTCTACATCTTTCTGCACCGAGTATTCCCTAATGCCTAAGGCTTGTGGTTCGGTATTAGGCTAATCACGCTCTTTACTCTTCCGCATCAGTCATTAGATCTAACATCTATTTGTCGCTAAAATATGTTGACTCGGTCGATAGTGTCTATTTGATCCCTAAATTATACTCCCTCCGGTCATAAAAAGAAGTCGCCGTTGACTTTTGGACACACATTTGACCATTCGTCTTATTCAAAAAAATTATATAAATATTATTTATTTTGTTATGATTTGGTTTATTATTAAATATATTTTAAGTATTACTTATATTTTTACATATTTGAACTAAATTTTTGAATAAGACGAATGGTCAAAGTCGTGTCCAAAAGTCAACGACGACTTCTTTTTGTGACCGGAGGTAGTATCACATTAGTGAAAACAGTTTGAACCGTTGGTTTATCGGTTAAGGGACCATTTTGATTCAGTTTTGCTAGTTAATGATTGAGCTTATTCGGTATTTGGGTTTAAACCAATTTGGTACAAGTAAACAAAAAATTTCTAAAATTAATTATTTATCCCTATGTTCAACTCGCTTTAAAATATGCTATATCAACATGAGCAGAGTTTTTAGTTGTATGTTCAACAATGGTCAAAACTCTTAAATGGAAAAATATTTGATGCAAAAAATTTCTCAATGCACAAGTGTAAAAAACTCATCATGGTCCCTTATATTCAACATAGACAGTTCAGATGCATTGATGTAGAACTCATCTCTCCCACTTGTCCACTTGTGCATAAAACCATGATGATTGTTCCTATGTTCCCATGTTTTAGCTCGACCATTGAGATGAGATCAAATGGTAAAGATCAGTTTTTTTTCACTTGTGCGCCGAAAAATCTTTTGCATCGAATATTTTTCCCTCTTAAATATTGCGTGTGCCTCAAATCGGCACGCATGATGTCAGTATGGAAACTTGGAAAAATAATTGCGAAGCATTGAAAAACATAGCGATGAAACTTGATGGGCATACATATAAAACATGCGCGATACCTAATGAACCTTGTAAAATAACGGTTAAAACTAGAGAAAGCTACTGATGAAATTTGAAGGAGAAACCAATGAAACTCCACTAAGTGCTGATGAACCTTGTAAGTGTTAATAAAACTTGGTCAACTACAAATAATATCTAGGGAGCAGGGGATGCACGGTAAAACTTGCACAATTTACTAATGACACTTAATAAAATAACCAATGGAACTTGGCTATCTAATGATGCATACAAGAAAGGTTCACGAGAACAACATAACAGTTCTGTGGGTAAAACCCTAAGTTTCAGCAATCAAAACATCGATTTTCACACATACTTAGGTGAGGGTTCCATGCGAGGGAGAGGGGAATGGACATCACGAATTTACAATTCAAATAAGAAAGTTGCACAAGAACAAACACAAAGTTCAATACGCAAAAACGAAAGTTTCGCATGTATATTGGTTTCATGCTAAAATACGAATGGACCTCCTGTTTCATATAAGAAAGTTTCATGAGAAGCTGAGAACAAACACACTTCCGGGGTGCAAAAAATCAAGTTTTACACATATATATATATTTTTAAGGTTCCGTGCAAAAAAAAAAAAAAAGATCGCTCGGAAGCTCAAGTTGCATGAAATTGAGGCTTATGCAATCACACTCGATGAATTTTGTGGGATTGTGGTTTTGGCTGAAATTGGGGAAAAGTCAAAACTGTGATCATTGGCGGGAGGAGCATGACGGCCGTGGTTCATGGGATGGTGGTGATGGGGAGGATCAAGGATGACCTCTACTCTCTGGTAATTTCCACGGTCCGTTGTTTTCTTTTCCCGGGCGGGCGCTCAACGACGGCAGAACGAAGCAGGGGGCGGCTGCACAGGGGTGCGTGGATGGCTCAGCTGTGCTCATTGCTCAAGGGACAACCAGCTTTGCTTAGGCAGGGACACGCTCGCCGCACGCGTAGACGGCGAACGTGGCTTAGAGCCTGCTATCATCTCGCTGAGCAACGACGGGTCTCGGATCCAGGTTTTGCCGATTTGCTGGACCTGCTATATTTACGGGCCCAACGGAAGACACGACCAACATTTCAGATTTACTCAACCTAAAATCTAGCCTAATACATGATGGTCGTCCCATCTTTTAAATTATGCTATCCTATCACTAATAAGTAATAATCGATGTGAAACTAACCCAATAATTTTCTCGATCACACCTCAAGTGACCTAGTCCGACAATTAATCCTAGACTAAACCCAACAATCTCCCCAATCGCACATCAAGTGACCCAACCCAGCAACCATGCGACCCTGGAGACATTTCGAGATTTAAACCTAAAGTTTTTATTCCACTTGTTCTAGTTCCTTGCGATTCGACCATCTCATAGCCCACGACAATCTAGCTCCCTAGGAGGCCAACCCCTGGACTCGGGCCTATGTCCCATTAGGCTTGCTACATCCACTGGTCCAACTAGAGCCACAACCAAAATTTAGGATCCACTCAACCCAAAAGACTAGCCTGATAGACAATGGTCATCTCACCTTTTAAGTTGTGTTCCCCCAACATCGTAATCGATATAGGACTAAACCTAGTTGTGACCACCTTGGGCGGAAGGGCATTGGACAACCATCAAAGAGAAGGGGGGGGGGGAGAGAAAAGATGAGTAAAATGAACATTTTGCATTGCGGTTTGGCAAATTGCATAAAAACATTTGAAAAGTGACATATTAATCATAAGTCAACTTTGAGGCAAAAAGGGATATATTACTCCCAAAAGTGGATAATTTTAGAGGGCTTCTCAACTCAATGTCATTTAATGACTATCCCCAATAGTAATATTATGATCACTATATGTCATGACCCCCTACGTCTCCACAGGGAATCCGGCACCATGATCTGATACTAGCCCAGACTAGTACCTCATGATGGACAATTAACGGCTATCATCGCTGGCATTCCATTATTATTCAAAATAACAGAGTAATACAAGGTAGCATCATAAGCTATTACAATAAGACAGATATTACCAAATATTAAGAACGAATAAATAGAACATCAGAGCAGCAACAGCCTTCAGCGACGATATCCAAGCAATTGACCCGGACACCCGCAGCTAGTCCTGCACACCTGAGTTCGGACCCTCCTGGTCCTGATCAGACTTGCAACCTGAATAATAAAATTTATCCGCGATAGATATAATGAGTACGCGGCTACCCAGCAAGCAATCCTTAATTAATGTATGCAATGGCAAAAATAGGGGAATTGGCTATTTTACACCAAGACCTATCTACTAATCAAGTTTTAGCAAAAGTGATGTTTTGTTGAATGCATGAATCTGTAGTATCATCACGAACATCAAGCTATACGAAGTTATTACGTGTTCGGAAGTTGATTTTGAAGATCCTTTTTAATATTAATATTCCTGTCATCATAACTTAGTTAAAATTCCATATTACTTTACACAGAATGCTGCCAGATCACGGAACATAGAATACTGCAATCGAAATTCCAAAACTGCTTGTTTTATTCCTTATGTAGGTTTTCACAAGCATAGCACACAGCATTGTCATTTGTCTACCTAGCTTGTGATTAGCTAATTACGCTATTACATTCTTGCTTTTGCTGTATCTTACTTTAATGACTAACAATGAATTAGCTCAAACGCTCCACCAATGACAACATTGCCAATACAAAAATATATATTACGAAAATTTGTTGCAGGCGATTCTTCAAGCTGCTTTGGCCAGCTCCCTGTCCACAGCCACCTTCAAGAAGCTGCCTTCCTCGACCACCATCTGCACCGGCAGGAACCCGAGCCCATGTGCCACAGCAAGCATCACCTCCTTCATCTCAGCCCGGAACTCCTCCAGGTCCACCTTGCCATTGCCGTCCCGATCAAACCGCGCAAACAGGCCACGATACAACTCCACAAGCTCGTCAGTGCTCATGGTGGCCTCATCAACTCCGAAGTGCTTCTCAAGAACCCTAAGGCTCATGAGCTCCTTGGCCATCTCCGAGTAGGAGAGCAGGCCATCACGGTTGGTGTCGAGAGCCGTGAAACGGTCCTCCACGGAGGAATTGAAGGCCCCTTCATCCTCGACGAAGCTCTGGATGGTCTTGCCATCTAGGATTTCTACACTCATGTTGTCGATTCCTGAAACGTGGTTGCTTCAGAGATGTTTTCTTTGGCTTGGTTTGAGGGAATGCGAAGCTGGTGTGTGCTGCTTATATAGGCTGGCTAGCATGCGGTTTCTCATGCCGGTAATATGCTATGGGCATTCAGTGCTATTCTGCCAACCGGCGTATGCTATACGAAGTTATTACGTGGAATTGGACGATGCAAATTTAAGCAAACAGGCCTAATGTGCGGCGGGCTCGAGGCACCAAATGGGCCGGAGAGGGCTCGGGCGACGGCGGCCACCGGGGGGTAGAGGACGCGGTGGTGGCGGCGGTGTAGAGGCTGGCGGCGGGGGGAGAGGAGGCGGGCTTGGTCGGCGAGGCAGAGGAGGCGGACGGCGGCGGGAGGAGGAGGCGGGCGGCGTCGGCGAGGCAGAGGAGGCGGCCGGCGGCGGGAGGAGGAGGCGGGCGGCGGCGCGAGGCAGAGGAGGGGGCGGCGGAGGGAGGAGGAGGCGGGCGGCGTACCTGGATTCCTAGCTCGCGCGGGAGGGACTGCGGTTGAGGATACGGGAGGGAGAGCGGTCCCGTACATGTACGGTTTCTCTCTCCGGCCCGGTTAATTACGGGCTGTTATAGGGGATGCTGTTGAATGTTATAGAGGGGCAGTTCATCCCTTATTTTAGGGGTTCAGTGATATATACGGGGTGCTGTTGGAGCCAGCCTTAGACGGGGACACGCTCTGCCGCACGCGTAGACGGCGAAGAGCCTGCCATCATCTCGCTGAGCAACGACGGGTCTCGGGTCCAGGTTTTGCTGAACCTGCTATATTTACGGGCCCAACGGAAGACACGACCAACATTTAAGATTCACTCAACCTAAAATCTAGCATGATATACGATGGTTGTCCCGTCTTTTAAATTATGCTATCCTATCACTAATAAGTAATGATCAATGTGAAACTAACCCAATAATTTCGTCGATCACACCTCAAGTGACCTAGTCTGACAATCAATCCTAGACTAAACCCAACAATCCCCCAATCGCACATCAAGTGACTCAACCCAGCAAGCATGCGACCCTGGAGACATTCCGAGATTTAAACCTAAAGTTTTTTATACCACTTGTTACGGTTCCCTGCGATTCGGCCATCTCATAGCCCACGACAATCTAGCTCCCTAGGAGACCAACACCTGGACTCGGACCTATGTCCCATTAGACTTGCTACATCCACTAGTCCAACTAGAGCCACAGCCAAAATTTAGGATCCACTCAACCTAAAAGACTAGCCAGATAGGCAATGGTCGTCTCACCTTTTAAGTTGTGTTTCCCCAACATCGTAATCGATATAAGACTAAACCTAGTTGTGACCACCTTGGGCGGAAGAGCATTGGACAACCATCAAAGAGAGGGGGGAGAAGAGACGAGTAAAATGAACATTTTGCATTGCGGTTTGGCAAATTTCATCAAAACATTTGAAAAGTGACATATTAATCATCTAGTCAACTTTGAGGCAAAAAGGGATATATTACACCCAAATGTGGAAAATTTTAGAGAGCTTCTCAACTCAATGTCATTTAATGACTATCCCCAATAGTAATATTATGATCACTATATCACTTTCGCGTTCGTGGTAAGCTTACCTTTACCGATGTTAAAAAAACCCTAGTGATTTTTAATCTCCTTCGCCTCCAAGTAGAATGTGCATTCTCTACCGTAAGGTGAAGCTACGATTGTAGCCTCATGAGGAAGCATAGAGTAGAGAGAGTGTTGTGTGCAAGCACACAAGGATGATATAGCTCTTCACGTGGGCTCATCGAGTTGTTGTCGAAACTAACACCTAGGTTATTACTCGGTTAGAGCCACCACCTATTGAGGTCTGATCTCAAATACTTCATTGCTTGATGATTAGGAAGATACATGATCATTCCTTTTATAGGGATGACTAAGAAAAAAATCCTAACTAATCTTACCTCCTAATCAAGCTAATCTTATGTAATCCAAAACTCACCTAATCTAAACTAATCACGTGCTACAGTATCCACGTGTTCATGTCGCTACAATACACACGTACTTTCACGTCTGAGGTGGGCCTACAAATAAGACTCTCGTCAAATTTACGACGAATGATCAAATCAAAGGGGCAATACGTCCCTTCAAGTGGGATGTGTCCAAATACTCCTATATATGATAAACAAATTCCATATACTATAATTTTTCTAAAATTGATAAATCTAGCATATTTACATGGCTAAAAATCTATGTCAAAATTTAGAACTTATGCATAAATTTATAATTAAGAGAGTGCACTCGCCTCCTCAACTATGCAAGTCGGTGCATTTAACTCTGATACGAGAAACCAATTGTTTATGGTTTAATTCTCAAGTATCCAAAGTGGCACATATAACCCCTCGATTTTGCCATATCACAAATCCATACATGCTCTTATCGCCCTATCAGCACCATAGGACCCACATTAGAGTCCCTTCTTCCGATTTCTCCCTTCCCTTCGCTTTTCTCCCTTTGTCTCCTCTCCCCACCTCCCCCTCTTCTCGTCTCCATCTTGCTTCTCCTCCCTTTACCTCTCCTCCAGAAACATGGCAATTACTCGATTCCATCCACAAATGGAAATAGTTTTTCCATTCAAAATAGTACTTGATCAAAACGCATAAGAAGCAGGGCCGGTCGTACGATTTGGAGACCCCCGATGCAAAAATATAACAAAGTTGTAAGTAGCCCTCAAAATACAACATTATAAGAGAGAAAAATAAAAATTATGTAATTCTTTTTAACTTGTATTTTTAAAAATAAAAAAATTCATAACTAGTACTCTCTCCATTCTAAAATATTAGTTAGAAAATTATAATATATACTTACTGTATTAGCCTATTTGAAGGACACGAGTTCAATTTAGGGGCCCGTTGGTTTGGGGCTGGCCGGGCCTGATAGGAAGATGCAAGCCACGATGTCCAGCCGAAGCATTCGTGGACATAGCAATAAAAATCCCAAAACAGCATCGGAGACACCAATATCCACGAATGGAGAACTAGACTAAGGGCAAAGGAGATTGGGAGGGAAGCTGCAGGCCCTGAACCTGAAGCGAGTGATGCGGCTCGTCGTCGCGTCCTTCGGTGCCGCGAAGCGCCTGCTGCTGTTCCGCCGGATGTCAGGGCAGGGGCAGCGATCGGCGCACCAGATCGTGGGCTGGCTCACGGTGTTCGTCGCCGCGCAGGGGCAGGAGCAGGAGCAGGTCCAGAGGGCGCAAGTCACTGAACCGAGCGATCTGCACGGTTTCCAGATCGTTCGGCGTTCGAACGTGCATCCTCTGCAGTTGGGCAGTTGTGCTGCACAACTGCCCAACTCCAGAGGATCCCATTCTTCGGCGAGATGGACGGAGGAGGGAAACCGTTCTGCAACTGCAAGATGGACGGAGGGGGGAGCAAGAGGAAGAGGGGGTGTGAGAGGAGAGAAGATAGGAAAGAGTGCTGACACGTAGACCCACATGAAATATTATTTTCTAAATTAAAAATGCTCCTCGTTTTATCAAGCTGAAAAACCTGTAGAATCAAGCTACGACGACTAGAGGTGGGTTAATAGAACCTTTAAAGAATTCTTCAAACAGTACTTCTCGAACTCACCAACCCTCATGAACACGGGACACTCGACAAATGCATGCACCTCAAATGGCATATATAAAATTGATGCAATCATATAAGAATTTTCAAAGTCTTGTACTGTTTGTTAAAAGTACAAGCAAGATGGCATCAAAGCTAAAGTGGATTTAGCAAAAACTATTTAAGCCAAATGACTAAAGCAACTTTTATAAAAAAAAAACAGATTTCAGCTGAAACTTGTCCTCTAATTAAGGGGTTTATTACTATCTTTTTTTACTTCAATCGTTATGATAATGAGTAAAAAATCTATAAAAACTATCGTTGAAGCTATCCTATATAGCGTTTTAATATAAAAATTTAAAAATATGAAATATTTGAATAATATTACTCAATCCAACTAAATAGGAAACGTATATGTTATTTTAGCAATACTTGTTGTCTAGTAGATGTACATATGACCATAATTAATGTGCAGAATAAGTGATCGTGATTTTTTCTTCTACAAGTTTATTACTCCATAAAGAAACTTGACTAAATGATCATTTATTAATTATATATTAATAGTACATCTTGTAAGGTTAGATGATGCTAAAATAAGGTAGATCATAACTAAACACATAACTGATGGTTGGATTATAAATATTTTTTTAAAAAAACATAGCGGTGCTATAGCGATGAAAAAAACGAAAATAGCGATCAATTTAGCGGCTATAATGGACATAGCTAAATTCGTAGAATTTTTCTTTACCACGACGTTTTACGTTCGAAAAAGATATAATGGTCGTTTTTCGGAGCATGAGTCATAAAGCAATCCGACAGCTGGGTGAATCGGCTCGGCTGACGGTAAGCAAAACACAGGAAAGTTTGCTAATATAAAACCTGTTGCTGGTATCACCACCCACAAAGTGGAAACTAGAAGAATCTTGCACATGGAAAACAAAACAAAACATTCAATGTTCCCTCCTTGGTTTTTGGTACCGCAATCCAGGAACAGTCTAGTAGTAGCACCAATCAAACAAAAAGAAAGGGCACAAGTGCACAACATTAGTCCAAACAATGCACAGGAAGCATTAGCCACACAGGAAGCATTAGCATGTTAAGGAGTTTATTTGAACAGAATGCAGCACATCAGGGAATTTGTGCACTATACTCCATATGTTAGTCACAAGAAAATGATGGCATACAGAAACTACGCACACTGACAGCTCATTTCTACAATCTACAGTACAGATGTACCACGAAAATTACACGTACCACTCAAACAATCAGCTAACCTGAACCATTTACGAAAATTTCAAATGACGCTTGGTAATCTTATTTTCAGAAGAATATTGCACGGATACTAAAACAATTACAGCCCGTTGTGGTTAGCTGAAAGCGCAAGCTAGCCACTCAGGCCCTAGTTGATTGCTTTACAATCAGTGTAGTTTTCTTCTAGCAAAAACATGGAAGCACTTGCCAATATACTTATACGACAAATACCCATCAAAATACTCCAAACTGAGCAAGAAAACCCCCCGCCTTCTTCGACACCGATCACACATTCACACAGCACCAAGAAGCTCAGCTCAGCTGGCCCAGCACACGGTGGAGTGGGGTGACGTTGGCGGCGAGCGAAACCTCCAAAGGAGCATCCTTTTTCACAGGTCGAGGAAGCCGGTGGTGCGCCACACGGCGTTGCGCACTCGCCGGAGGTCGCGGCCCTTGAGCGTGCGCCCGGCGCCCTCCATTACCGACGCCGCCGCCGCGGCGCGACGGGCGGCCATCTCGTGCGGCGGCACCACGAACTCGCTGTCGTCGTCCTCCTCGGCGGCGGCGGCCTCTTGCTCCGCCTCCCGGCGGCTCCTGTCCCTGCCCGCCCCCTTGGGCCAGGCCGGCACGGCGACCGGCGCCGACTGGTGGTACGGCTGCGGGGGTAGCTGCTTCTCCGGGCGCGCCACGGCGGTGATGGGCGCGGTGGGGGCGCGGTCGTCGGCGAGGAGGGCGGAAAGGCCGACGCTGCTGGCGGGGAAGGCGCGGGAAGAGTGCGGCCGCCGGAGGCCTCCGGCGGAGGACGGCGACGGGGTGGACGACGGCGAGGAGGTGGTCGGCGTCGTCGACGACGACGACGACCACACGACGTCTCGCTCGTCGAGCTCCAGCTCCTGGTCGGCGCTGGCGCCGGCGCCGTCTGGCTGCTTGAGGAGGCCGAGGAAGCGGAGGGACGGCGACGTCGCCGCTCGGTCGGGCACGGACATGGCCGGCCGCGCCGTGCTCAGCTCGCCTGCTCGCTCTCTGCGCGCCTGCGCGCGTGTGGTGGCCACTGACCAGCGCGTCGTGGGTTTTTAGCCTTTAGGCATCGCGCTATTATTGGCGGGCCGCGCGGTCCATCAGTGGTGGTGGTGACGACGACGACGACGACGACGATGACGGGGTTGGGGCAGTGAATTATTGGGGTATGATGGCAACGAGAGAGTCGCCAGGTGTGGCCCGGCCTCGTGAGCTCGTGTGGTGCGCGCGCGAGTGATCGTGGTGGCACGGCCAGGCTGCACCTGAAACCCGAGGCCTCCCCTCACATCTGGAATCATTCCGCGCGAGACGTCGCTGCCCAGAAAAAAGAAGCTTGGCGCGACGGCCACAGTGCACGACATTTTTGGGGACGGCGGCTGTGGCAGAGCTCACCGTCGACGTCGACGAGCCGGTAAACGCCGAGATATCACCGAGCTGGTCTGTACCTCGACCTCGACGTCGATAGGAATCCTACATGTCAGAAAGTGGCTGCAGATATGGTCGGCACGGAGGAATGGATGATGGACTAATTCGTCACTTTGGCATGGCTAGTGAATGAATAAATGAATATGCTATTACATAGACTATCTGTTGCATCTAGACTAATACTAACACAATAATGTTTAGCTAGTAAGCTAGGGACGCATGAACCACGGGAGCGATCGGGTGATTGACAGGGTACCTACCGCCAACCCTACATCGCAGACGTCCCACTTGATAAAGAAAAAGAAAAAATTGCAGGCACTTCATTACTGAAACGTTAGTAGCACTGAAACCACCTGAACCACTGAGTTGATTATCAAGGGCCTTCCCCGTTCATGTCCCCATCGTAGAGGGAATCTTTTTTTCTAAACGCTTCCACGGATTCCTTTCACCGTTCTCTTCCAAGGAAATTATCTTTTCCATCCTCATTAGAAAAGGGCTCTCTCTATATCCTCTATATATATAAATCCTTTTAAATGAATGTTGTTGGATACGTTGAAAAATGAAAAGAAAGAATATAGTATAGGAAATAGAAAAAAAATGAACTGACAGAACTATGGTAGGAGATTTCTGGCATTACCATATATTGTTCTGTCAGTTCATCTGGAAATATTTTCACTGTTAACTCAGCTTACAAATTAATTTCTGGTAATGGTATTGTGGTGGAGTACAGTTTCATCTGGAAAGCAGCTGTCCCATTGAAAATTAAAATATTTCTTTGGTCGGTGTGTAGAGGAGTTATTTTAACAAAAGATGTGCTCAGAAACAAGAACTGGCCTGACAATCCTTTTTGCTTTTTCTATGGGAAACTTGAAAGCATTCAACATTTATTTTTTGATTGTTCAGTTGCTTCTTCTATTTGGTGTATCATAGCTACTGTCTTTGGTGCTTCTGCTAAACCTACCAATTAGAATGGTTATTTTGTGTGGATTAGATCAATTTGGCCTTTTGGGAAAGATTTTTACTGCACTTGCATTGCAGCTGTTCTCCGGTGTGTTTGGATGGCTAGGAACAAATGGTGCTTTGAGATGAAGACCTTTGATTCTCCGGTTCAAATAATTCATTCCATCTGCGCGGTACTGCGGTATTGGGTAGATTTGTTTGCGGGTGACTCCAAAGAGATTTTGATTCAAGGTGCTATGACGTTGGAGGGAGCTGCTGCTGGGATTCAGACTTGCTGTCCAAAACGCCAACGGTTGTTGACCACAAGTTCCCAGTTGTTGAACTAGTTCCTTCGCCTGTGTCCTATTTGGCTGCTGTTCGAATTTGGTGTCCCTTCTTTTTGGTGATTGGTATTGTAAACTTTTAAAGTTCTCGGTTCCAGTACTGTATTAGAGTCGGCTTCGAAAGGACTCTTCTTTTGTTCATCTTTTTGGCCATAGGGTGCCGGTTTTTCTGTAAACTTGGAAGACATGGTTTTCATTGTATCTGTTCCTGGTGCAATGGAAAATAGGGTTGTAGCCTCTCTCTTTTTTAAAAAAAAACAATGGCAGGAGATGGTCTTAGAATAACAGATTTGCATTAGATCATCAATCAAATATTACAACCATACAGAAACTATTATAAAACAACTTCACATATTTATTCAACACTCACTAGAAGCAATATTAAGATTAACTTATATTCTTATAGCTCAGATCAAACATTTGTACCTTGCGTGGTAAGAAAAACAAAGTTTTAAAGATTACAAGCATGCGAGTTCGTGGGAGACAAATATTCTGAAACCGCAGGAACCAAAAAATAGAGGGACGCACTCACACAAACGCATTAGTCATGGTCATCAAAACAGAAGAATAGAGGGACGCTCTCATCGTTTGTTGGTCTTCTCTTCAACTCATCAAAATAACTAAGGTTATATTTTTTGGGGTTTAACAGCTTAACGGTTTATCTACGTTTGAAAAGACATATATTTAGGTTTTTTTTAAGTTTACTTTTTCGTTGTCTCAAAGGTGGATCCAAATGTTGCAAAAAAATAAATCAAACGAAATGGATTCAAATCTCAAGATTATCTTGAGAAACTATCGAAATTCAGTCGTTTTAACTATATATTCATCTGTTTACCCGTTCAAATCAGACTAAAAGAACAGAACATAAGTATCCTGGCCCAAGTCACCTTCGCGAAGCTAAGACGAAGAATTAGATGCGCGGGAGTCTTGGCAACGACCCCACACAAATTAAGCACAAATCATTGAGCAGTTTAACCCTCTTGTTAACAGAACATCCGTCTTGGGTATTCTACCCCTCCTCAGTGGCCAAATAAGGTTTGATCAAGTTAGATGCATGTTTGGTTTATAGCTACTCTTCGTCAAAATTCTTCTTTTTTCAAGTGACCCTATATGCAGGTGGTTCAAAGATGTGACCATTATTTTTATGATCTATGCTTAGGCAATATAGCAAAACGAGTTAGAAAAGCTTGGCAAGCTTCAGTACTGAAGCAAACAGGCCCAAACTCCTCTCTCTCTCTCTACTTGAGCTAATTAAGAGCAAAGGATTGAACTCCTCTCCCTTTCTCTCGCGCGCTCTCGTTCTCTCATTTTAGCTAGTTCCTAAACACCAAACCTTGGACAGAGACGGCTGCCAATATGATGAAGACAGCGCTTTTTAGAGGACTGAGACAGCCTCCAATCGGACGAACCGAAGTGAGCAGAAGTATGAGTTCTGACGGCAAGCACATAAATACGTGTCCCATCGCACATCTGTGCACCATGCTGCTATGTCGTGTACAACTCGTGCCTACCGCCAAATTACAATCGATCGATCGATCTTGACAAGGGTAAAAAGGATGCGACGGCCGTGGAGCATGGAATCATGGGTGCAGCGGCAGCGGGATATATGGGATCATGGGAGCCCTCCTGCACAAGATTGTCTCTGTTTTTTGACCTTATAGAACAGGTTGTGTAAGGGTACGTTTGGTTTGTTGAACAAGGTGGTACGGTGTACGGTTTAGACGTTTGGTTGGTGGGATAGGATAATACGGTTCCTCATCCATGTGTTTGGTTGGTAGGATGAGTTTATATGGGATGGTACAACATGGTTTAGATTTAGGGAATATTCTCTGTTTATGCTGTATGGTGTGGTTCGGCCGTTTTGGTCGAACGATCCCGTACAACTTTTGTTCCATTCAGTTTCATCCTATCCTGTTTCGTTTTGTTCCATACAACTTCGTACAATCAACCAAATAAACCCTAAAAGTATCAAGAGATCGAATCGTGCCGCACCTAAAGCAGTGGGCGTCCATACATATATGTACTGTTGGACGAGCCATCAAGATTAACAGGAATTTTGTTACAACAATATTAACTATTCTTATCTTTAACAGGTTGAAAGCACTTTTCAAAACTCCCAGAACCCGTTTGAACCAAATGATCTGAATTTCAAAGCTACTTCTCGGCATGACCGATAGATCCTAGCTTAGTAACTTAAAATAGAATATGGGCAAAAAACAATAAAGGCCCTACTTATGTCCTTCTAGCTAGTATTGTAGCGAATAAAATAAAGTAAGAAATGCACATGAATAGGTGTGCTTGGCTGATTCTAAGTTAGGTCTGAGTTATCAAAGCTCTCGAAGTTAATCTAGTTTTTTAGACAATGAAAATATATATTTCTAGCCTCGATCTATATCTATAAATGTACACAACCCAACATCTTCCATCCAAAGCAATGAAATTACAGCTTAAAATCATCGTTCCAAATATTAAACCAGAATTAAACTGCAAACAATCCGTTCTAATGATAACTAGTGAAAAACTTGTAGAAATTAGTTCTAATGATTGACACGCCGTCTTTTTGCAATCATCCTTAACTTTGCAATAACATCTAAATCTTTATTTTTGCAGTAACATCCAATGCCGCAACTACAGCAATCATTCAACCATCTAGCTGCAACGGTATGTGGTGCCCATGCCGGCCGGCCAATGGATCTCTCGAGCATGAGAATTCTGCAGCGCAGAACATGCAGATGAACAGGAAGCATGGATCGATAGGCAGATTGTTCAATGCGGTGCATGTCTTTCGCGTATATTGCAACGGCCGGCCGCTCAGCTTGACCTTGCAAGCTGAACTTGGGTTGGGACTTGGGAGGAAGAGACCGAGGCAGTTGGTAGGCATTTGGCAATGGTCGGAAGGAAGAAGGTGTATGGGTTTCTGATTGCAACGGTTTCGCAAGTTTGGGTACCTAAATAAACGATTTCAATACTTACGGATTTATGTGCACAGGCCACAGGCGGGACAAGTTTGAGTACTAATGGTGCAATTTTCTCTTATTGTTTTGAGTAACGAACTTTGTTTGATTTGTTTTTAAAATGGTCCTTAAATAAAGAATCATCCATTATCATCACACCCCGGCGAATGGGTTACCCAATACCATCCAGCCATCCCCGGTCTTTCAGACCGAACAGGAGGATACCACTAACCCAGTCTTGGCTATCAGAGACTTATTTGCAGGCCCTTCTCCCAAGTTCCTCCTCCAGGCCCCGGAGCGCATCATGCCCGATGAATTGGTCGCCATAAACAAAGCTCAAGTCCAGAGAAAGTGCGCCAGGCTCGCGGCCAAGCCAACTGCAAATCTACCTGTCTCCGTGAGAGCTCAGAAGCGACTTGCAACAAAGCTAGGCACCCTCAGGCCAGAAGATCAATGGAATGATGAAGCTGTCAAGCGTTTCATCACTTTTTTCAACATCCCCCTGTCCATTGAGGCGGTTCGGAACATTGCTGAAACTGCTAACTTGGGGGGTGTCGATCTCTTCAAGGCTGTAGGGGCGGCAAACTGGGATCAATGCGTCGAGTAATTCAGATCAATGCCCATTATTAGAGGTATCACAAAGCTCATGTGTTGGGCTCGCAAAAAATGTTGTATCTCTTCTCCTACCCTTTTCAAATTTGTTGAATGCTTGCCTTGCCGTCGCCGCTCCGCCTCCTACCCACCCACCCACCGCCGGCCGGCCCCGACCAACCTAACCACAACTGGCGACTCCCGAGATCCGCCCACCATCTACTAGCTCGACCGCCATGTCCCCCCACCCCCGGCTCCGGCTCCGCCGCCGCCGCCCTCACGAATCCACCCAACCGCCGGTTTGCCACCCCCAACCCTCAATATAAGGCCGGGGAGCACTGGGGATCCCGAACCCCCAAAAACAGGGCAATCGCCTGGGCTGGTGAACTGCCGCCCAGGCGACTGACAGAGAGCAAAACCGAAACAAAAAATACTAGGAGAAGTGAGAACACATTTTTTTTGCTCGTGTCTTTAATTTACATATCTGCTCGTGCGTCCTAGAACATATTCCTTTTCTCTATAATCTGACCTTGATCCCGATGAGAACAACAAACATTTTACATAGAGAGAGAGAGATAAATAATTCCAAGTTCCAACAGCATGGAGTTGTGGTTATGAAGAACTATTTCTATGTCTCTGTTTGATGCTTTTTTGAACTTAGCAAGGCACCACGTTTGTTCTGCTTGAAAAAGCAAAACAAATCTAGTTCATGACATGTGATTGAGCTTATTGCCTGTTAATGCAAAATAGAACAACTCTCATGCATTATGCTGCAACTTCAAAAAAACTGAACAAACTTTTTAAAAAAATATCATGCAGGTTCAAGAACAAATGCAGGCAAATCGGGGGAAAAAACCTCCAGCACGGATGGGGACGACGTTGCCTAATGAATCGCGGGCCATTCGCGGGCTAGATTTCCGGTGGATCAACCGGCGAGGTCGCCGATTCTTCGCTACGAGGTGGGGATGACATTGGGGACTACTCACTCTCTCACACTATCTCAAAAAGGCAGATGACCGAGTGTGCCAGTTACGGGGACTCCTCAAATCGACAGAGATTATCGGCAAAAACAGTCGCCCATTGTTCTAGTTCTTTTTTTTTTGTGCGTGCCACTTTTCTTGAATAATAATGTAAGTTCTTGTAAGTTTTGTAAGTTGGGTCTATCTAATGCTACGACTATAAGACTATCTTATCACTCTGTTCATCCATTTTCGAATCATTATTCTACTTCTTTCTACATTTCTCTTTTTTATACTTTTAATTTCTTAGAGTTAGCATTAATAGTTGTTTAAGAATTAAGATTTTGAATAAGAACCTCTCCTGTCAATGGGAAGCTAGATCAAGAGGCATTGGCTTTCTTCGGCGGCTACAACATTGGTGTCACCGATGGAGAGATCACATAAGGTTGGATACTCCTCGGTGACGGTTCTGGTAGTGGCGTTGTTCTGGCGGTGCAGATTAGATCTACTCACTTGAGAATCATCACCACCGAAAGCAAAAGCTAGATCTCGACAAGCAAGGTCTCTTTTTGTGTTTTCTGATGGATTTATGAGTTGGGTCGGTTAAGATACTAGATGCACGTATGCTATGAAACAAAAAGGAGAGGACAATGTACTGCATACCAACATAAATCATATAAGTTTTTTACGGCTAGCAAATTACGGTACATAGACTCATTGATTTCTATTCTAGTTTGCTTTGTAATTTGTTGTTTGAGAAAATTGCACTATTAGTTTCTAAACTTATCCCGCCTATGCACATAAATCCGTAAGTATCGAAACCACTTATTTAGGTAACTAAATTTGCGAAACCGTTGCAATCAGGTCCATAGGCTAGTTTTTTAGGCTGTTTTGGTGATGTGGACTGTCATGTCAGCGTCTATGTGGCATTTTTCTTTTTCTTTCTTACTTTCAATGTGGGAGCTCTTCCGTACGTGCATACAAGGAGAGGTAGAGAGGTGAGAGGGGGAGAGATGACAAGTAGGTCCCACATTAAAAGTAAGAAAGAAAAAGAAAAATACCACGTAGACGCTGACATGTCAGTCCACATAGACTAAAAAACCAGCCTATGTTTATGATTGCAACGGTTTCGCAAGTTTGGGCACCTAAATAAACGATTTCAATACTTACGGATTTATGTGCACAGGCTACAAGCGGGACAAGTTTGAGTATTAATGGTGCAATTTTCTCTTATTGTTTTGAGTAACGAACTTTGTTTGATTTGTTCCTAAAATGGTACTTAAATAAAGAATCATCCATTATCATCACACCCCTCTTAGGAAAAAGTGTCAATTTCTTTTTATAACATTTACTCGAGAACCAAATTGATCCCTGAGGTGCAAAATCAGGGTCCCGCTACCGCCATCTCCTCTTTCTGTGCAGGTCGTCACTGCTAAGCACCGGCTCATCCTCCCTCTTTTGCTCGCACCACCGCCACCATCTCCTCCCGCATTGGACACTACCACCAACTCTACTTCCCGAGTTGGACACCATCACCACCTCCTCCCACATCATATATTGGCAGTCGTCGCCTGTTCTCTATATGACAGGGGGGAAGAGAGACGGAGGAGACAGGGTGAAAGTGACGGGACAAAGAGAGATTAGGGTGAGAGATATTATGACATGTGGGTTTGGATAAGGTGGCATGCATGCAAGCAAAACAAACCATATCGGCATCCTGGTCAACCAAAACCACTTTCAAATATAGTTTTTACTAGTCAAAGGACAAAAACGAGTCAGTTTGAAAACTTTAGAGACCGATTCCAACCACTTTTGCATCCTAGGGACCTAGGGACCAATTTGATGTTTGGGCAAGATTTAAAGACGAAATTGACACTTCGACCTTGTACATTTCAGCTTAGCATTTCACTATAGCAAATTTATCATTTTTATATAGCCTTTTGGTGTAATAATTTATAATGATTTTTCTCGGGTTTTTAGTATTGTTCTTAAAAATTCTAAAACTATTTTAAAATTATTCTTTTAAATATTTAAACTCCTCTTTAAATACTCTCAAATTTTGATATAGTAAAACGCTACGCTACGCTAAGCTGAAATATACAAGACCTTCATATATAAATCTACACCCCTATAGACTTAGCAACTGTTATTTTGGGTTGATTTAAACGACTGAACATCTAAAATAACTAAATTTTAAGAGATTCTCGAGATAGTCTCGAGCTTCGGATGCATTTTGTTTGACTTGCTTTTTAAAGCGTTAGACACACCTTCGAGGCAGTAAAAAAACGAACTCACTGAAAAACTCAGAGGGCAGATGAAGATGGTGGAACGGCGCACCTTCTCCGTGCTCCGGTTACGTGTTATATATGCGTAGGAAAAGCCCCTACGGTGGCTTATACAGATACGGTTCTCATCTAGATAGACTTGGCTAAACTAACTCGTATTAGTTACAATAGATAAAGCAAAGAGCTAACTAACCAAGTCTATCACGCGAGAAGAGATACAGATATGTACAGACTGTTTAACACTCACAAAATTTAAAATATGTTTTTCCTAAACAAAGATAAGTTGTTAAGCCGCCGTTAAACCCAAAACAACATGGCCTTAACGAAAAACTGAAACAAAGAAAAGCCACTGTGCAGTGTGCAGTCGATCATGTACAGATGTACTCACTGACTGCTGTGGACTCAATTATGTACTCTTGGTGGCACTTGGATATCCAAGTGATTGATAGTTGGTGCAATTAAAGTTTCCTGTAAATGGTGCGGTTGTAACAGTTGCTGCAACTCATTGTCTGCTGCTGCTACTGTTCTCCTTTTCAACGCTGGAAGCCGGCGCATTACTACAAAACAGTTTGTCGTCCTTCCTATGATGCAGTGACTTCTTGTGGTCATCTACAGCTGCTATATAAAACTTCTACATTTTTATAACTAGTTGCAACAGCTCCAGAAGGTGTGTTCCCCATATTTAATTAAAAAACCATTTGACAACCCAAACTGTCAACAGCCAAGGCAGAGAAGTTTCAGGCATCGCGTAAAATTTGCAGTACGGACAGTCCGGTAATTCCTTGTTCTTTTATGATACAGTTGTCCTCCGGACGCAAATGTTTCAGCAAGCGGGAAAGTGCATTGGCTTCTGAACAGAAACTGTACAATCTTTCCACAGATAATGTACAAGAAAAAACTGTCGATCTAATTCGTCTACACCAAAAGTATAATGAAATATGAGTTTAACTCATAAGCATCATAACTGTATCTTTAAAGTAGTAATATTTTATTAAAAAGGGTTAAAGTAAGTATTACTAGTTTAGACGGATAAATATTGCAACCTATAGATTATCCGGCCCATAGTATCTTTGCGCAATGGTCCACTTATTAGTACCTGCAATAAATCTAGATACAGGGGGTTCCACTGAGGCATCTCGTGTAGTACACTGAAATGAAACGTACTGTATTGACCAAACTACCCAAGTACACAAAAACCAAAAATGATGACAATAGCAGCAATCACTGAAACAACCGAATAAAATGAGAATATACATGAGGCAGTTTCCAGCTAGGACGAGGTACCACCGCTATCAATTTAAAAAAGAATGTACATAATAAAATGTATATCCTGTTACCTACAAAGTGCCGCGTTCTTCCTGAAAGCAAAATTTCTGGTCCCAAACAAAAGAAGATCCCCAGGGGCAAGGGCGTTGGACTACAATAGTTAGCTGCTACATCTCATGAATTTTCAGAGCATCTCAAGAAATGCCAGAATTGGGCACGAGATAACTTCTGTCAGTTAATCTCAGTACTATTCCATCAAAATAAGTTGGAAGGAGCAATGACTGCAACACACAACCTGTCGATATAGGTTCAGGTGGAGGAAGGATCATAAGATCTGCATTCTTCTTGCTCAAAATTCCAATCACGCTCAGTCGCATTCCTTCACTGATATATCTACAAGCTCGTGTAACCATCATATAAGCTTTCAAAGGCCCAGTTTACAACTATACTGACAAAATGCAAGTATACTGAGTAATCTGATTACCCTTCTTCAAGACGAATAAGCTGAGCTTCTTCAGAAGAAAGATTTCTTTCTTCCAGCCAACACTTCAAGGTTGACGATAGCTCCGTGTTTCGGCTTGTTGTAACCAGAAGATTTTCATCGATTAACGGAACTACTTTCGAGTGGTGCCCAGCTTTCACCAAGGCACTTTTACCTGATTTTGCATCCGTTATGTAGAAATCAGCAGCAAACCTCTGCCCAACCCCATAGAATGTTTGGATAAGAAAAAAGATGATATGCATCTGTTGCAACTTAGTAGACGTAGGTATTATAATAACAACAACATATTATAGCATTAGAAAAGTTAGTGAATTAAGCAGCCAAGTAGGACATAATGCAAACGAACTAGAGTTCACAAAATTCTACAAAATAATTAAGCACTGCTCGTTAAATGTATACACCAAATTACAGTTTTTGTTGTGCTATTAAATTATGCAGCTAGGATTTTCTTTAAATTTACACACAGCCAACAAAGGGTGTTGTGATTATCATTGTTGACATATTGTTAGGGTATGAAAAGGCCAAGTTTTTTAGGGGTATACAACTCACTCGCTGATAACCTTGTTTTAGTACATAAAAATAAATGGGAAGGATGTGTGTGCTGAAATATAAATGTTAAGAACAAGAACAAAAATAGAATATGTCTAATAATATTGCCAGAACTAATAATATTGTTCATGAACTAATATTGTATGTCTAGAGAGATTGGATTGCATCAGACAATTTTAACGCGTGATAAAATAAAGCTAACCGTTAAATGAAAGGGAGGATATTTTCGACGGCACAGGGTGTAAGACATCCAAATCCGAATGAATATATTGGTGCATTTTATGCAAAGATAAATGTAGAAGCACTGGAAATTGCATGTCCATATTAACCACACATTCTTACCTCAGCATGTGTCAACTTCCACTTTGAACATGGATTCATAGGATTTGCTACCTCGGAGCCCCATCTACCACATTTTCTTAACAGCGTAGATGTATATACACAGTTCTCAACCTTCTCATATGAAGAAATCAGCGAAATGTCACCGCATGAAACAAACTGCACAAAAGAATGAACAACGTAACACACATGAGCATTAGCGTCTAAAATTAGCACACTGGTAAAAGCAACTCTTAACATAAAAAACAGCAGGAAAACTAGCATAACTCATGCAAAGAGCTCAACATGGGTAAAACACAGTGATGACAATAACGGTGCGCCCTACGATAGTAAAACATGAAGTCCATTGGCCAGAATGAGCAATTGCTTTCTTCCACATGAAAGTTACGTTCCATTTACTGCTACTGATTGGAAAAAGAAACTAGAGTAACTGCTCTGCTCTGTACAGAACTACGGATAGCTGTAGTGAACACACTTTAACAGAAATATGGGTATTACAGAGCACAAGAGGACGCGGAATTACTGCACCAAATGCATCACTCTTCCACCATATTGTCGGAAAATGGATGCATCTACCCGTCACCAGCTCTTACTGAAATTACAGGCTCCACTAAAGGGCCGCTGATCGATTGAGCAAGCATGAGTATATAGCGCTCAGTCACAGAACAAGCGGCAATTATGCAATCAATTGCAGCACGTTCGAGATAATTGAAATGTAATGCGTGCGCAAGTAGCATACGTACGCCAGTGATCTTGACGAGCTGGCCGTCGGCGGCGACGCGGAGGCTGGAGGGCGGGAGCCCGTCGACGAACCGCCGCAGCGCGCGCCCCGACGCCGCTGCCGCGGCATTCCACAGGAGGAAGGCCGCGACCGCCGCTGAGAGGAGGACGGCCACCACGAGCAGCGCGGCGGTGTGCACGACGGCGAGGACGAAGGCGCCGAGCCCGAGGCCCACCGCGAGCAGCGCCGCCAGCGCCCACGCCGCCGCCCTCGGGAGCGGCGCGTCGTGCGCGGCGCCCCCCGCTACCCTGTCCGCGGTGGCGCAGAGGTCGTTTAGGGAGGCCGCGTTCGCGTCGGCGGCTTCGGCGTCGGCGTCGTCGGCGGTGGCGCCGCGGCGCTTGCCGTCTTCGCCTCCCGGAAGCATATCGGCTCGGCTCGGTTGCTGTGGTTGCGGGGTGGGCGTCTCGGTTTTTTCCCCTTTTCCCTCTTGACCTTTTTGTCCTCTTTTCCTCCGTGGTGGGTTTCGGTTCTGGCGTGCGGTTTAAGGAAACCAACGTGGAGCGCATCAGCCCTCCATACAGCAGAATGACATGGTGGGACCAGAGACACCGGGTCCCGTACGTCAGTGGCGTACGTAAAGTGAAATGTTTTCTGCGGGTGAGTACTACAGGCGGAGCAGCATTATCTTCTCGCGTCTGGCGCAAAAGGAACATACAGAGCATGACATGTGGGTTCCGCAGAAATATGCCCGGTGATGTCAGTGGCATGTGTGCTACGTCGCCGTGTGCGCGAAGCGTTGGGACCACGGATCAGGCTTGCGTGCTCACATGAGGTTCCGCTCTCCTCAGTGGAATAGGAGACTTGATGATTGACGAAGCAGTTCGCTTTCGTACTCGCACGCCGTCTGCCCCTGACGCGTGGGCCCAGCAAACATGGTGCTTGCCTATCCTGTGTTTACTGCAGATCCTCGAGCTCACCCTCTGCAGGGTAGCATAAGCAGTGGGCAGTGACGTGGGAAGGAGCTAAACAGAAGAAACTGGCACAGCTTTGAGCAGCCTCTTGCTGGATTGGATTAACAACAGTATACATCAACCCACCCGATGGGCGGCTCAGCGGCTGTCACCGTCACCGTCACCGTCACAGCTCTAATCTCTTCGATAATTGCAAGTGTGAATACCCACTTGTCCCGAGACAGACAAACGCAGCCTTGCAGCAGAGGCAACACAGTGCATGCAGCAATCTGCTCCGAAATCTGAATCGATGCGCGTGGCAGCGGCGCTCTGCTCTGTATTCTCTGCCGTACAGGTACGCGGTCAAAGCCACCGTGCAGGGTACAGTTGTATACTCCCATGCAGTACACGCGAGCCTACGATGGACGCAGCGTATCACGATTCACGGGCCTCACGGGATGCTCGGAGCTTGGCGGACGCACGTGCCGGCGGCGCCATTGGCTTGTAGCTCGCCATAGGGTTCGGAGTGGTTTTACGAGTGGGCTGGGCCGGTGGGCGTCCCTTGATTGACGGCGGCTTTCTCAGAGCAGGGAAGAGCATGAGGTGGGCCAGTAAGGCATATGGGCTTGTGAAGCCTGCTGAAAACTGGGCCTACGAGGATTCCAATGTGGAGTTTACGGTTTTTTGTTCTCTTCCGACATTGGTGTTGGTTACACTTTTGAGACGGAGGTGTGAATTTCCTTTCTATCGAAAAATAAATCACCAGCATCACTAACACAAAAAATTTGAAATTTTAATAGACCGCTCTAGTGAAACATTGCTTTTGGTTTTTTGTGAAAATGATGATTGCTTCATACAATATTTTGCTTGTATAAGATGAAACATCTTCGAATAAAGCGCGAAATATGATGCCTCTAATTTTTTGTTTGCACGAGACGCCCAATACCTAGGACGTCCCAAAAAAAATTCAATTTACTTCGCCAGAAAATGATTCGCGCTTTATCGTTACTTGATAGCCCATGAACCCCACGCACGTACGCGATCTAGTAACATAGCTTGTCAGTTCTCTGAAAGTTTCTTCCGCGATAGATGCCTCTGGTCAAATCTACGGGGCTATTCTCTCAGTGCCACCGTGTTGAGCTTAACACCTCAGAAAGCAGGGCCAATTTGGCCGGTACATATCGAAGTGTCACCCGCGAAATCGACACTTACCAACCGATAAACCCCTTTCTTCTCAATCGCCCCAAAGCTCTCCGACTTCCCACCTCCGAAAGGGAGATCGATCGCCCTGTTAGCTAGCCAGGGCATCCACCGGAGGAGATCGAACCGTCTGGGCTAGCTAGGTGGGTGGCCGGCCGCCGCTCGCCGCGCTGCTCCGGCGATCGGGACGTACGTCGACGACCTCATTCGCGCACGGCCGGCCGGGCGGCGATCGATCGAGGCGCGTGCGGCCATGCATGCATGCGCGCGGAGGAGGGGGAGGGAGCGAGCGAGCGAGCGAGACGTAAAGGTGGCAAGGACTAAGGAGACGTCTTTCAGGGGAGGGGCACGCGCCCGGGCGGACGGCGCAGGAGGCGCCAGCACGGCGGCGCGCGGCGCCTTCGCCATCAGGAACAGCGACGCCCGTGGCCTGCCCCATGTCCATGTGTCGTTCGTCGCCGTCTCATCGTCGCCGGCGGGGCCATAGCTAGCTTTTGTTTGGTCCCCGTCTCAGGTCCGGTCGGCGAGCAGGGGAGGCGGCCGGCCACCTCACGCCCCGACCCCGATCGATCAGCGGAACTGTGCATCAGTGCATGCACAGTTGCAGAATGTGCATGCACGCGCGCAAGCCGCCGCCCGCGAGAGCGCGATGCGACCCGTTTGAGCAGCACCGCTGGTTCACCGGCGGGTCGGGCGACTGGCTGTGGCTGATGATTGACGAAGCTTTTGTCACAGCAGCCGCAGGTGCTACTTGATAATGGGGCGGTGGCGCACAACGCATGCATGCGTACTGGCACGCAATAGACAGGACCGGTCCTGACACTATGGTGCGAAAATATAATAAAATTTTTGATAGGTACTAAAATTTAAAACACTTTGACGATGTTCCTGCCCTTTACTAAAGTTTTAAAAATATTATACCTTTCAAAACCCTTTAATCTAAAAGCACAACACTATGAAATACTAAAATTCAGGACTCCTTTTCGTAATAGCAATCGTCAATAATGCAGTGTAGTATAAATTATGAAATAATTTTAGAGAGATGGATAGACGAACTGACAATAGTGTTTTATAGAAGAGAGATATAAAAAGGTTGTCGGTGATGTTTTAAGACCCGTACTAAGTTTAATCAGTGAGATTTCGGAAGTAACCGGTGGCTAACCACTTGGCAAGCAGCGGGTTCCTGGAGCATATGTCAAAGCATGATCAGTGTATCAGCATAAATTAATATAGAGTTTGCTTTAGTACCCCTCCTTTAGAAAAGAAGTTGATAAAGCTTATCAAAATAGTTAATACTAGGTGATGTCGAGTCGTATCAACATCATATGACTGATTTGTTTTGATATCCATAAACCTTTGGCACTAGCGTCGACTCCGACAGGTCGCTAGGTATCCAACTAGTGTGTTCAGATACTGTCACAGACCATAAAGAGGTGCAGTGATCAAATCACGAGTGATGACCACACCCACAATGGAGTTTGGGCGGTTAACCACGGAAGGAGGGCAGCTTTTGGCTGCGCCTTTTTCAGTGCTTCTAGAAGGGTATCACTGCCTGAAGGCTGAGGCGCTCCAAAGTCCAAAGCATCGATTTTTTGTTTTCAATTCAAGTTTCAGCTTTCAGGTCGCAGCCTGTCTTCTTTAGACTATAAAGAATGAGAGGCCGATAAGAGAAAGGGTCGACGAAGTTGTCAATAAGATTAATTCAGTTTATGTGGCTTGTCATGCAGGGGCTGTTTGGTTTGTGACCCTAACTTGCCATGCAAAAAAAATTGGCAGCCAAGGAGATTTGGCGCTTGTTTGGTTCGTATCCGGCAATTGGCACGCCCTGCCAAACCATCGGCGAGTCTTTGTTTTTACGTGTGCGAGCGGCCGAGGGCGCGGGGGCGGAAATCAGCCGCCCGCGCCATGGCAACGCGCTGCGCCAAAGCGCCCACCGACTAGCCCACTGTAACACCTCATGGCTCGTATGCATTTGCTTTTTTTCTGTTTAAATTTCTCTTTTTTGTATCTATTTCATCTAGAGTCCAAATTGCAGAGATAAATTTTCATAATTCATCTCAAATCCTAATCAACCCATTTTAAATATTTTTCTATTTTTTTATTTTTTAAATTTTTCATTGGCCAAACTTTATTGGCTACAATCCAAACACTAGTTAAATTGGCAAGATTTGGTCATGCCATTTTTTTGGCATGGCTGCTCAGGGCTATGAACCAAACAAGCCCACAATTTTCTTTTCACAGGGTTTTAACTTATCGAGTGGCAACAATTATTATCTAGGTTGTCCAACATTCAACTCTATAACGAGCGAGATAGCTTTATTTGGAAATTATAAAAGAGTGGTCATTACTCAGTTCAATCTATGTATAAAAAAATAATGAATCAAGGATTTATTTATTCAAATAAAGTCATTTGAAAGCTCAAAATTCCTCTAAAGATCAAAATTTTTCTTTGGTATTTAGACAAAGGAATTATATTGACGAAGGACAATCTAGCAAAAAAGGGGTTGGAACGGAATTCAAAAGTGTAGTTTTTGCAGCCACAATGAAACTGTTAATCATCTTTTTTTCGCCTTTCATTTTACTAGATCAATTCGGCGGGTGATCCAAATAGCTCTGGATTTACGTCCTCCGCGATCTATGGCGCATATTCAAGAGGGTTGGCTTTTGGGTTCTAATTTGTTTCACAAATCTTAAGTCTTAATTGGCACATCAACTCTATTTTGGGCTATTTGGCTTTCATGAAATGATATTGTCTTTAGTAAAAAGAAGAAAATTTCTTTTATACAGATTATCTTCAAATGAGCACATTGGCTACGAACCTACGAAAGTGGTCATTCCTTCGGAAGGATAATGATAAGAACACAATAATCAAGGTGTGCCGACGACTCGAGGTGACATCAATGTAGTTCTTTGCTGATAATGGTTGGAGACTTCATAATAGGCTTTGTGTGGGATAAATTTATCTTAACCTTGTTGGCATCGTTTACTCCTGCTTGTCGGTGTTACGCCAATTTTGTGTAATTCAGACCATAGGCTGTGTATATCTCATGAGGTAGAGGCCGAAATCGTTTCCATTATCTAAAAAATGTGACTTGTCATGCTTGAATTGTAGAGGGGATTGAAACTACTACAAATTAGTTTGGGATTTCCCTGACCACTAGGTCGTCTCCCTTAGGCGACCTAAGTTGGGGTGAAGTGGTGGAGTGGAGCTTCTCCCACAAATCTCCCACGCAAAACCTATCCGGTTGCCGCCACTGGCGGCTCCCCTTCTCCTTATAAATGGCCAAATGGGTCGGGCCTAATGGGCCAGCACGAAAGCATGGTTTTTTGGCCCGGCCCAAGCCCGACACAGCACGGTCAATGTCTTGCCCGTGCCGGCCCGGCCCGCTACCGTGTGCCGTGTCTAGGCTGAGGCATGAGCCCGTGGGCCAGCACGGCTCGCTTAAGCGGCAGGCACGGTCAAGCCCGTACCCCCAGGAAACCCTAGCGCCACCCCACATATATAAGAGGCTCTTGCTCATTTCTCCCCTCTTTCCCCCATTCCCACCGCGGCTCTCGCTTCGCCTTCCAACTCCGTGTCTCCACTCTCCACGCCGCCGCCGCACCGCGCCTCCTCGACTCACCGTCGCCGGTGCCACCAAGGCGGTAAGGCGCCGCCGACGCACCGCGCCTCCTCGTCTCATCGTCACCTCTCCTCTCATGTCTCCTTCTCGTATCGCCTCCGCCTGACCGAGCACCCGCTGTTGTTTGCATTACTACATTTGGATTTGCAACTTGAACACTTGAAGTCTTGAACCTGTGCATTTTTTGTTAGGAAATCTAAATTATTTAGCTCTTGACAGTCATTTTGAGGTGTTTGGAGTCTTGGGCCGATGGGCCGGCACGACACTATTTTTCTCTTCAACGTGCCGTGCTTGGGCTGAGACGAGCCCGTGGGCCAGCCCAGCCCGGCATGAATGCTTAACCATGCCATGTTGTGCCTCCCTTTTCGTGCCGTGCTTCAGTGAGCTCGGGCCGTGTCGGGCTTTGCCCATCTATACTTCTCCTTCCTCCCTCCCACTCCCTTCTCTCTTTTTTCTCTTCCTCTCCTTCCTTGGTGCTTAGAGCCATCGGCAGCAACGGCGCGACGCGGCGGTCCTCCCGGCATGGTGGGCGGCGCGCGGCAGCGATGGCTACCTCCGTCATCGCGGTGGTTTATTTAGACCCTTCCAATTTTTAAGCATCATAGAAATGAGAAAGGAAGGGGTGGTTGGATAGGGCACATGCACGCTGGATAATGGAGAAATGAAATGCAGATGCTTGATTTTAAACCCAGGCGCCCATGCGAGTTTTGACCAGGTTATTCTATGCATTGTAAGGACAAGTTTTAATGTTGGTTTTGTCCTAGTCCTATTTCAATACTATTTATTTACTTTTCAATCATTATTTTTTTTCTTTCTATTCAATCCGTACAATTTTTCTCTCTTATATTTTGCTCCAACTCTACTTCTACAATAATTGGATTAAATTTGGGGTCTGAAATAAGGCTACCATTAGTCCATTAAACGTGCCCTAATGGATGACTGGATCAGATTGCTAGACGCGATCTGACGACCGACATTTTTCTGGCCAGTGTGGCATCGTGGAGGGCGAGGAATATCGACGTAAGTTTGAAATTAGATTTTTAAGAAAGCTTGCAATTCTTGTGTTAACTCTTAGGCAGAACCATTAAATCGTCCCAGCTTGAAAGTCCCCCTCACCAATAAATATTGAGATTCTTTCAACCTGCTACAGTGCCATGCGCTGCCAGCTAGAGTATATAATAAAGACCATGCTTGCTGCCTTGACCATAAATAATCATTTTAAAGCTAATTGTCAATATATTAACCAATCGGCATCGCACCACAATTAAATAATCATAAGAGACATCAGCAACTCTTCTCTCCCGTCAATGGTCATGTTGATCGGAAGTAGAACAGCTACCCAGCCTGGCCAGCCAGGAAAAAAATAGAGAAGCCAATTAATCGCGAACATATACCCTGAGCAGTCGCAATTCCAGATTTATTTTCTACATACATATGCAGGACTTGTGCCAGCCCGACCTAGTCGGCTTTCACAATTAGAAGCGAGTGTACTGGAAAAAAAAATACGTGTGCTATTCTACACGTCCACGCACTAATCGGCCCGGCTAAATCATTTTGCGTTTCTGTCGTGACACAGTCCAAGAGGGCTCGTTTCCGCCACCCATTCGGTCGGGCCACGAATCCAGAACTTTCTCCTTGCTGCCTCCTATCTGTGACGGGCAGGTCCAGTACTGCCAGTCCCTCCAGCACTGATTGTAATACTCGGTCTTTTAGTGCTATGGTCTTGTTATTTTCAACATTATTACTGTATCAAATTTTGTTATTTTTAAATAGTCTATATGTTGTGATAATTTGTAACGATTTTTTCGTGGCTTTAATAGTTCTTCCAAATATCATAAAACTATTTTTAATTACTTTTTTAATCTTTAGTCCTCTTTTCGAAAGCTCTCAAATTTGCTACAGTAATACACCAACGCAACGATACGCTGAAAAGAACAAGGCCTATAATATTTGGATTTAATGTTAGAGTAATTTATATTGATTTATTTTAGACAATAGAATATGATTCTAGCTTCTACATCACACAATGTCCATGTTCATAAGTTTAACAAATAGTTCAACATGAGAAGATAAAATAAAAGGCCCATCATTGACACAAGACATATTGTTAAAAGGAGGAAGAAAATTTGCAATGAAGTCAGAACAAATTCTATTAAATTTTCAGCAACTTTCAGCTCAAACAAACAATGCCTAAAAGTAGCATTTTATTGTTTAACACCATCCCTCTAAGCCAATTTCCTAACACATGAGTGTAACTCTAGGAGGTTTTAACACTGGACAAAATGCTAGACTGCTCTAGCCATCTGGCAATCAAAGAAAAAGTATTGGATTATTTCATTTTTATTACAAAAGCAACATCTAGTACTCTCGCTCCAATTCCTTTTTGCAAAATTATCTTTTGTCAAATTATTCCTCTGCTTAAATATCATAGAAATATTTTAATCTTAAGTAGAATTTTTAATAATTCTATTAAAGGTATTTCTTTTTAAAAAAGCGCAGGAGAATTGTCTTCCTATTTCATTGATAAGCAGGAGAAAATAAAATAAAAAGCTCGTGCAAACACGGGGTACAATAACAGCGCTCCGTTGCAACCCTCGCCTAAGCCAGACACACCTCTAGCCACCACCGAAAACACCACCTACAGAGGAAAAAAAAAAGGAATGCAGCCCCACCGCTGCCACATAGGCTGACGGCCGAACAACAAGAAGAGTTACAGGAGAGGAAGAAGGGGAAATACCACCAACACTCAAACAACGGCGAACGACTCCTGTAACAGCAGACCTGATGGAAACCCATAGCGCTAGAGGATGACCACGATGCCTTCAACAAGGTAGCGACGGGGAGAACCCGCTGCCGTTGTAAGACCGCTAGGGTTTTCACCCAGGGCGGAGGAAGGTCCGAAAAGTGATGACTCCAACAAGAAAACGATATCAAAGGTGACGCCACCACCATCACAAATGGGCATGGCTTTTGTCGGGGATAAAATCACGGCCCATTGCCATGGCTCAATCCCTGACGGCCCAATCGAACAGCCTACTAGGGCCCAGCTTCCTAGAAGTTTCTATCAGGCCCGTATGCATCCTGCCGGACAGCCTCTGGGTTAGGCGCGGTGCGTAACGGCCTAGGATTCGTGTTTGAGTCCGACTCGAGCAAGAGTTCTGTGCGGCTATGTGAAGACCCGGACGTTGGTTTCCCGGGTTGAAGCAGACATTGTGATCCCCAAGAATTGGAATATACCTTATCTACCGTGGGATGTATTTGGTATGGTACGAGTTCGTTATGTATTCGTAGTTAGCTCGGCCCGATTTTCTTCGGTAAGTCGGTTGTTCACCACTATATAAACCAGCCCCTACGACGTTTAGGGGGCATCCAATATCGCATTGTCACTTACTACTCGCCGAGACCTGTTCATCTCGTCGAGTTCCACCTTCTATTCCTCTTTGATATAAAGAAAGGCTGGACGTAGGGCTATTATCTCTTCGAGAGGCCTGAACCAGGATAAAAACTCTGTGTCTCCCTGTTGCTCGTTGATCGCTGTTTGGCACTGCTCGGCAAGTCTTCTATCTCCCTTTTTCAAGAACCTTAGTTGACTTGAGATCGATATCTCAACCGTCGACAATTGGCGCCGTCCGTGGGGACAATAGATCAAGATTGTTCAAGCATGTCGAACTCATTCAGCGACCAGGAAACTCTTCCTGAGGGCTATGACTCGGAAGGACAGGATGTCTCATCCCCTGTCAGATCTGATCGATTCGTTCGATCTCGATCGCCTTCGGTATCTGGGACGGCAGTTTCCGGCTATGCTCCGGAGATGGTCTCAGATCACACTCCCGTCATTGACGATGACTACGAAACCGACGATCTGTACGATGGTCTAGATCTCTCGGATTCCAAGACCATGTCGGTCGATTCTTTCTGTGGAGACACAGTGATGATACCGTCTGGTGCACCTTCGCACGGCCGCCGCAGCATCGATATGGCTGGCGCAGGAACTTCAGAGGATCCTGCACGAGCCGCGGCGGCCGAAGAAATCGAGCATGTCAATTCCGCTCGACGACCAGATGAGGCTGCACAGGCCGCTCGCGAACAAGAAGTTGTTCGGCGTAGTCTGGATGCCTCAATCAACAGAACCTTGGCGCAATTTCGTGATCGGCGCAAGCGACAGCGACGCGACCCGCCTCGCGTACCTACGCCAAGCCCCCCGACAGAAGTTCAGCCTGCTCGGGATGAATCCCCGCATAACCAGACCTTGGTCCGTCAAGACGCGGACGCCTCAGGGATCCCAGGACCCCTTGAGCAGAGTCGGAAACGACTCCAAGCCATGGCCTCGGTGATAAGATCCACCAACGAGGCTGATCTCGCTCACATGGGCGATGTTGTCGCTACTCACCTAGAGCGGATGGCCGAAGGCCTTAAGTCCATGGGTGAAGCTAACACCTTCTCCGGGCAACGCAGTCAGCCTGCCCGGAGAGATTCGGACAGCGAGCGCTCCGATCGATCACGTGATCATCATCACCGTCGGAGGTTGGCTCGTCACGAACAGAATACCCGTGGTCGACAACGCTCACCGAGCCCTCATGGTCATCGTGACCAAAGGAGCAAGCGTGCGCGCGACGATCACGGACGACCCCCTCGGGAGGAGCGCATCGTTGCGACCACAAGGAAGGAGCGCGGAGGGTTGTCCCGGAGAGAGTTCCTCCAGGCGGAATCTTCGCGTTCAGCTAGAGTTCCTCCGGGCAACAGGACCAACGTCTTCTCAAGGCTAGGTTTTGCAGGGAAAGGTGGTCGGGCATACGCCTTGGGCTGCAAGGCTTTCTCTGATGAGCTTCGCGCTGTCAGATGGCCTTTCAAGTTCAAGCCCGGTCACATGGAGAGGTACAACGGGACACAGAATCCAGAGGAGTTCCTTTCCATCTACGCTACTGCCATCATGGCGGCCGGGGGTGACGAGCTAGTCATGGCTAATTACCTCCCGACTGTCCTTGAGGGCGCTGCTCGGACGTGGCTGTTCAATCAGCAGGAAGGTTCCATCTGCTCGTGTGACCAACTTTGTGACGCTCTGATTGCTAATTTCCAGAGCTGTTACGTGCGTCTAGGCAAGGAGGATGATCTTCACCAGATGATCCAGATGAACGGGGAGACCCTCCGCAACTTCGTGAAGCGTTTCATCAAGATCTGCAGCACGATCCCGAACATCTCGGATGAATCTGTTGTCCGCGCTTTCAAAAACGGAGTCCACGATGAGCGGCTTACCCAGGATCTCGAGATCAATGAGACCTGGACCGCCAACGACTGTTCAAGACGGCTGATCGCTATGCCAATGCGGCAGAGCGCGTTCACTACAAGAAGGCATTCGACAAGGGCGAGCTGCCCGCCCAGCCTGGTGTGGATGAGAAGAAAAAGAGTAGTAACAATCCTGGTGACAAGAAGTCCCAGAAGAAGAAGAAAGGTGATGCGAACAATATCGTCGCAGGTATAGATCGCGCACCTCCTCCCAAGGACGGGCAGAAAAAGCCCAACAATAACTACAAGGGAAAGAAGCCCGTCTAGGGAAGCAATCAGGGCAAGAAAGGTCTGAGTGACCGATACTGTCCGTTCCACCAGCATCACGGCCACGATATACCCCATTGTAGGACCTGGGCTGCAAAGTTCGAGGATTTCTACAACGGCAAAGGCCCTATGCCCACCCTGCCCGAAAAGGGTGATGCCAGCAAGGACAAGCGTCAAGCCGATGGTGGTGATCGGGAAGATGAGGAAGACTATCCTGAGCCCGTGAACAACATAGCCGTCATCTTCGGCGGCTCCTCGGCTTATCCCTCTCGGCGCAGCCTCAAGGAAGCTGCTCGGGAGGTCCACAACGTCGAGAGGGGCAAACCACAGCCCGAACAGATGAAGTGGACCGAGGTTTCCGTCTCCTTCTCTAAGGAGGATTGCCCTACTGGGATGACAAAGCCTCAGCGGCTCCCGCTGGTGGTCGCTCCGACCATCAGCAACGCCAGAGTCGGCCGTGTCCTAGTCGATGGCGGGAGCGCGTTGAACTTGCTTTCTGCTAAAGTCTTGGACGAGATGCAGATTCCTCACTCCAAGCTGAAGGAAGTCGCAATGCCCTTCTACGGAATTGTCCCGGGAGAAGCTGTTCAGCCGCTCGGGTAGGTCGTCCTGCCCGTCACCTTCGGCACCCCGAGCAACTTCCGGACATAATTGATCACGTTTGACGTGGTTGATTTCCCATCTGGCTACAACGCGATCTTAGGCCGGTCATCTCTCGGCAAATTTATGGCCGTGTCTCACCATGCATACCATTGCGTGAAAATTCCGGACCCTAGCGGTGTGATCACGGTCAAGGGAAACTACAAGGCTGCTCTGGATTGCGATGAGCAGTCTCTAGCCCTGGTCGACCAGCTTTCGCCGCGTGGACCCGAGGTACCGCAGACTAAGTCTGCACGCCCCAAAGTTTTCCTTCAGCCAGGAGGAGAGACTAAGGAAGTTCCGCTGTCTCTTGATGATCCTTCCAAGACAGTTCACTTGGGGGCTATTCTGGACCCCAAATAGGAAATCGAGTTCATTGCCTTCCTCCGAGCTAATGCAGACGTGTTTGCCTGGGAGCCGTCTGACATGCCTGGAGTCTCAAGGGAGGTTATCGAGCACAAACTAGCAGTCCGGTCGGACAAAAAGCCTGTTCGCCAGAGGCTTCGACGCTTTTCGGATTTCAAGCAGGGGATCATCAAAGATCAGCTTGGTAAGCTGCTCGCTGCTGGTTTCATCCGCGAGGTTGATCACACCGAGTGGCTGGCCAACCCTGTGATCGTAAAGAAGAAAGACGGCAAGTGGAGGATGTGTGTCGACCACACAGATCTGAACGCGGCTTGTCCTAAGGATAATTTCCCGCTGCCTCGCATAGACCAGCTGATCGACGCGACTGCGGATGTCCAGCTTTTGAGTTTTTTAGATGCTTACTACGGTTATTACCAAATAAGCATCTCCCCCTAGGATGAAGAGAAGACTGCCTTCATCACCCCCTTCGGCACTTTCTGCTATATGACCATGTCTTTCGGTCTGCGCAATGCTGGTGCCACCTTTCAATCTTAATGGAGACTTTTCGTAACCTCATCAGGCATCGAATTAAATTAAATCCAGAGAAGTGTACATTTGGTGTTCGATCTGGAATGTTGCTCGGTTATGTAATCGGTTCGCAAGGAATTTCTGCTAGAGGAAGACCCCACTCTAGTGAGTCCTTCCACTTGAGTCTCGGGGGCTAGCTGTCGGGGATAAAATCACGGCCCATTGCCATGGCCCACTCCCTGACGGCCCAATCAAACAGCCTACTAGGGCCCAGCTCCCTAGAAGGTTCTATCAGGCCCGTATACATCCTGTCGGACAGCCTCTGGGTTTGGCGCAGTGCGTAACGGCCTAGGATTCGTGTTTGAGTCCGACTCGAGCAAGAGTTTTGCGCGGCTACGTGAAGACCCGGACGTTGGTTTCCCGGGTCGAAGCTGACGTCGTGATCCCCAAGAATTGGAATATACCTTATCTACCGTGGGATGTATTTGGCATGGTACGAGTTCGTTATGTATTCGTAGTTAGCTCGGTCCGATTTTTCTCGGTAAGTCGGTTGTTCACCACTATATAAACCAGCCCCTACGGTGTTTAGGGGGCATCCAATATCGCATTGTCGCTTACTACTCGCCGAGAGCTGTTCGTCTCGTCGAGTTCCACCTTGTATTCCTCTTTGATATAAACAAAGGCTGGACGTAGGGCTATTATCTCTTCGAGAGGTCTGAAACAGGATAAAAACTCTGTGTCTCCCTGTTGCCCGTTGATCGCTGTTTGGCACTGCTCGGCAAGTATTCTATCTCCCTTTTTCAAGAACCTTAGTTGACTTGAGATCGATATCTCAACCGTCGACAGCTTTCATACAAGACCTGCTCTACTAGCGCGCAAGGCAGAGGCCAAGGTATTTCGCCCAAATGGTTTTAAGATTGAAAGAGTTTTCACCCAAATGACGAAGGGAAAATCCATTAATTTGAGCACCAACGGATACACCTTTTGCTTTTGAAGTAGGATCTAAACCATGGGAAAAAAGTTCTCATTATTTATTTATTTTGTGCCATCAACTTTTCACGTTTACTTTCACACTTTAGATTATTTATGTGATTAGGATTTGTGCTAACTAGTTCACCCTAACTTGATTACCTAATTTGACTAATTGCTCAACTTAAATTAAAAAATTAAAGATTACTTATTTGGTTTTGCTCAAACCCAGCCGCCCAGACGACTGAGCTAGCTGGAGCCACTCCCTTGTTTGTTTGTTTCCTTGAAATCAATTAGATCCTTCTCGGACTCCTATTAACATGTGGTCAGCATGTACCCCTCTGGTGTACGTTCGGTTTTCGCTTCTTTCACGTTGCACAGTACCGGCGATTCACAAGGAAGTGGGAAGCAGGAAGTGACATGCGGAGCATCGAACGTTTGCGAGCTAGGCCCCAAAACGAAAGCCACCGCACGTACTCACTATGCCCAGCTCCTGTGGATTAGATCGCGACGAGGCGACAGCGACCTGCTGGCTACCGTGCGTCTGTGTGGCCGCGTGGAACGATGGTCACATCATGCTTCTCTCTGACGTGTATTTTTTATCGCAAGCGTTCCAGCCGGATCGATCATGTGCCGCGTTTATCACAAGCGGAATTACCCACTTATATATTGTGAATCACGAAGGAAAAACACTGGCACAGAAAAACTTCATCGCGGACTGTTCGGAACCTTTGTCACCGGTGGTTTTCGAACCGCTGGAGATTAGTCCCTGAAATATAATACCGGGTAAGTGTAATGCTAGCTCTATCCCCGTTCTATTTTAATAGGAATACTATTCATCTAACTTTCAATCATTACTATATTCCTATATTTTTCCCTCTTATATTTTACTCTGACCCTACTATTAAAATATGGGGTCGGCTGTGGTGCTAATTATTCCCATTTGTGACAGTCATTCTTGTTCATATGACCGGGTCAAATAACCATTTTAACTAAAATGAGCAGACACATTTGCGCGACTAGATTTGTGTCAATCTTTAATATGACATGCAAGTTTATTTCTATTTTTACTCCAATTTATGCCATTTTTATTTTTTTATTGTAGCCAATATCTGATATGGACTCTTTTTTATATATCTCACACGGACTCTTGTTTCTATTATTTTTATTCTGAATTTCTATTATCTCTTTTTTGGTGTAGCTATTATGAACTATTTTTTAAATATGCCAAGGACTGTTATTTATATTATTTTTTTTATTCTAAATTCTTTATGTTAATCTAATCCATTATAATTTAGGCCCACAATAATCACCAGTGCAAATCTTTTATTTTCTTTTCAATTAATGTGAGAATTCCAGTATTTTAGGATTAATGTGTTGTCTTCGTTTCAAAATTTGAAACAACTCAAGATAGAAGATAACCTATTGGAAGGAGATAATCCCCCTTTCCTGCCTATGAATACCATTCAAACAAGTGCAATTCATTGTAGAGCTTAAGCATCTTCCAGCTCTTGCCTTCTCTGTTACTGTTGTGCTGCCACAAAATAGTCTTCTTCGTTCTATTCTGTAACGTGCACTGCAAAACGGGATAGCAGGTCTCCGAAAGTTCACGCTCTGGGAGACAACAGACATGTTTTTTGGGAAGCGTCAGGCGTGACTGCTTGCTACTATCTTCATAACGACTATGTCATGTATGTTGCGATCCACGTGGCTTCGTCATCACAACAACGGGGTTATATTCTTCTATCCTCGACTACGAGTCCAAGGTAGATATGTACGTGCAATTTTCTACCCTTGCAGGGTGGTTGTCCTGCTGTTGCGGGTTGACCCATGTAATATGTGCATGAGTATATATGTGAGTGATATATATGTTGTAGTTATGTGCATATTTAGTTATAATTGTGCTACCTAATTAGCTGGTTATCTAAGCGTGCCATGATTCATTAAGTGATTAAATTAAACTAAAAATGTGCTTATATCCAAAAACCATGTTGTAGGCACTTTGGTTTAATGATGGTTGGTTTTGTTGATGCACTGAGGCCGGATAAATTAACTGGTGTGCACTTCAAATGGTGGTAGGTCAAAGTCACTTTGTGACTAACTGCTATGAATGTGTACTAGGTTACGTCTAGCAATCCTGAAGGAATACTTACTTTTGAAAAGGATACACAATTTAATAATGCCTCTACACTCTTTGTTGGTGCCATTTTTAATTGTTTTTGCCGACCGTCTGTGTGATGTGTACACATAACAGACACGAAGGTGTTGTGGGATGCACTAAACACGAAGTTTGGTGCTTCAAATCCATGCATTGAATTGTATGTCATGGAGCAGTTTTATGACTACAAGATGACTCGTCACCTTAATGTAGTTAAACAAGCTAATGAAATACAGTGCATTGTAAAGGAACTCGAACTCCTTAAGCGTGTCCTACCCAACAAGTTTATGGCTAGGTGCATAATCACCAAACTACCTTCTTCGTGGAGGAATTTTGCCACTGCTCTAAAACACAAAAGATAAGAAATATTTGTTGAGAGTTTAATCACATCTCTTGATGTTGAGGTGAGAGCTTGGGTTAAGGATGCACCTGTTAAAAAAGGTGAGGGGATGTATAGCACCAATATGGTGCAAAAGCATCGCACCAAGTACAAAGAAAAAATAAAGCCAAACATACCACAAATTTCAAGAAGAAGAAGATGAACAAAGAGGACATGCCTCGCTACATGTGCAGGAAGACTAGACACTGGCTCAAAACTGTCCAAACCACAAAGGTAGAAAGAGTGATCACGAACAAAATTCAAAGTCTTTTAACATGACCTTTGGCAACAACAAAGACGAAACCTCTGGGTACGGAGCTCTACCTCTTGTTTTTTCTTTGAGACAAACCGCCAATTGGTGGGTTGACATTGGTGCTAATGTATATGTCTATGTTGATTCGTTAGTGTTCACTTCTTACCAGGTTGGGATTCCTTTGTCGTGATGGACAACGAGTCACATGCCTTGAATTATCCTCACCTTTTAGGTGCATTCCAGAGTGGATAAGCACTTTGGATCAGCTTAAAAGACAGAAGAGAATGTGTTATCTTGGAGAATCTTTCCAATATTTAATGACCTGTTGAAAAGAAATAATCCCCTCTTTTCTGAATACCATTCAAGCAAGTGTAATTCGAGTAGAACTTAATATCTTTCGGCTTTCCTTCTCCAGTACTATTGTGCTACTGCAAAATAATCCTCTCCGTCCCGTTCTATAGCATGCACTGCAGAAAGGGAGAACAACCAATTGAGTTCCTGTACCGAGAGACGGCGAACACGGTTTTTTGGAAGCGTCAGGCGCGACTGCTTGCTCTTGTTTGCTTCAACAACATCAACTACTTCCTCTGCGTTGTGATCCACGTTGGGCTCCATCATCACAACAACGGTGGTCATCTTCGTCTATCCTCGTTTATGAATCCGAGGTTGATATATAGGTATGTGCAATTTTCTACCTGTGCGGCTGGTTGTACTGTTATTGTGTGTTGAACCATGGAGTTTGAGCATGAGCTGTGAAATTTGTGCATGAGTATATATGTGAGTGGTATGTATATTATAGCTATATGCATATCTAGTTTATACTTGTGCTACCTGATTAGGTGGTTAACTAAGCATGTCATGATTTATAAGTGATTAAGTTAAACTAAAAATTTGTTTATATCCAACATATGTCGGTCAAAACCACTGTCGATCTTGTTAAAGGATCACCACTCGTATTATTTTTTCAATAAACGAGGGATCACATTTGCCCGGTATTATACTCTAGCGAACAAAACAATGGAACGACCACCATCCAGGGGGAAAAAAGCTTTTTTTACTGGTGAATAATTTTACAAAAAAAAAAAAATCAAGGATATGTTCATATGTATTCGTCCTATAATTTTTTTTATACCTCGGAGAGGAGGAGTTTCACGTGAATTTAAAACAACAAATTAGCAAAAGAAAAGCCATATAAGATTAAGAGCGTGTACAATGGTTAAGACAACAATTGTTTATAACTATTGTCATGTCAGCTAAAAACAATACTAGAGATAACATATACAATGTTAGAGATGGTTTCACGTTTTTATAGGTAATTTTCTTACACACAAAATTTCTTAATTCTCGTGTAGAGTCGACTTTTACATAAGAGACGGTTCAAATATCTATGCACACTCTTTCCACGTTATTATTTGACATGGCTCTGTTGTACATGCTCTAAAATTGATCGGGACTTCAACAAAGCACTTGTTAAAAACAGCTTGCCGGTACATATACTGGCAAATCGAGCAGCTTAATCACGACTTAATTGCAATATTGGTTTGCTATACTTTGTTTATGGACCGCATAAAGCTAAGCATAATAATAGGCTATTAAACTGGAAATGAAATGTTCGAGAGTGTGATCAAGTGAGAAATCGACGTGTTTGTGACTTATCGAGAGAGACACAAACTTCTTTGGTTGTACATGTCTTAGCTGTCTGGTTTCTAGTCGAACTTCCTAGATGTGTACTTACTTCCAAGGCGCATGATCCAAGTCCTTCCATGAGACCATCATGATGACAAATAAACGTGCAAGGAAGACAAGGACTGAAGGGTTGAATGGTAATTAAGATTGGCAATATGGCTACAGAAATATATATGGTTAATTAGAACAAGGCAAAGCCATATACTCTCTCTAATAAAAAGAGATATGACGCTTTGAATGGTTTTCAAAATACACTTTGATTTCTAATAAACTGTATTATAATTGTAATTGTAATCCATTTATAATATTCTTATACTGTGAAAAGAGCTTTCGAAGATAAATCTATACATGTTTTAAGTGCTCAACCATAATAGTTCATAAAAAATTAATAAAAAAAACAAAACTTTAACTCGCACGCACGTGAAACATAGAGTTTTTATTATATAAATTGAGGGACTACGAACTTCTACAGATTACATCCGTTGGTTCCATTAAGATAATCAATATACCAGCACTAACTGAAATCTTGAAACTTTCATTAAACTATCACCATGATGGAGGTTTGGAGAATCCTACAAAATCCGAAGGTTGACTCCTGACAATTAGCATACACATAGACTCCATACTGGCATACTTTATTACCCAACCAGCCGGACAAGCTTCCAATGGATCTTCCATACTGAAATTCAGTGGCAACAAACAAATCAGCTGCATGCTAGCTGATGCAGTTCTACCAGTGTCCTCTGCCTATAATCGACACCATTAATATTCATGACCATCCATAACGTTGATCAGCCCATTGGCTAGTTCCTCCAAGGTATCATCACTTCGATCCCTTTGCACGTTGCAGGTAGCCCCGTCTACTGCGGTACTGCCCGGCCCAGCCGCCATTGGCATGGCCCGCGCGCGTTTCTTCGCCTCCATGGCTCCATCCCGATCGAGATGGGACAAGGCGACGAGAGGTCGAGGACGACATGCACGTACGTTAAGTTACAGTGTTACACACACAAGCCTGCCTACGTATGCTGCTACTCTGCTTCAGGCCACCGCATTCCACTCGACGAGCGGCCACGGCTCCCAGAGCTCCGGCGTGGCGCAGAGGGAATCCGGGAAGCTCCCGTCGACGTAGCCGAGGTGGTCGTCGCACTCGGACTCCACCGAGATGCCCGCCGGAGTGGCCGCGCAGCAGACCGTCGTCCCGCCGAGCACGCAGCTCTGGGGGGGCTCGATGTCGACGCAGCCGCCGGCGAGGCTCGCCTTGTTGTCCACGACCTCCTCGCCGCCGCCGTTGCAGCTGCTGCTGCTGGCCGTCGCCCCCGTCGAGCCGCCGCTGCCGGCCCGCTCCTCCCGCTCCCTCAGCCTCTCGCTTAGCTCGTGCAACTGTACACGTACGTAAGCCACAAGTTAGCAATTTATACTGGATTAATTAAGGTGAGGTTAATTAGATTGCGTGATTGGTGATTAGTTAATTATACCTGTGAGGTGAGCGCGTGCTTTTCTTGCTTGAGAGACTCGACGCGGGCGTGGAGGGCGTCGTACTTGGCGCGGAGGGCGGCGAAGTCGTGCTCGAGCTGCTTGGAGCGCCACCGCGCGCGCTTGTTCTGGAACCAGATGGCCACCTGCCGCGGCTGCAGCCCCAGCTCGCGCGCCAGCTCCGCCTTCTCCCGCGGCTCCAGCTTCGCGTGGTGCGCGTGGAACATCGACTCCAGCGACCGTATCTGCTCCTCCGTGAACCGCCGCTTCCTCTCTCCGGCCGCCCCCCTCCCCGCCGCCGCCTCGCCACCGCCCGCCGCCATCAAGAACTGCTCCTCCATCACCGGCACGCACAGCTGCTGCTGCGCAGCCGCTGGCGGCGGCATCAAGAACTGGCCGTGCTGCCCGTGCCGGCGGTGGTCGCCGAGGTCCATGTCGCTCCGATCAATCGATCTCTCCGCTCCTCTCCCTCCCGTCTCCCGGCCAGGGAGGCGGGTTTTATACTGGGCGCGCGGCGTTACGTGTCCACGTCCGGAGATGCGAACATGTGGTCTTTGCGATGCGGATAAAGAAAGCCGCGGGGCCCACGCACCGCGACGCCGAGCAAAGCCGCTTTTGTTTCCCGCCAAGTGTCCGGAATCCGGCCGCGCCAAAAGCTTCGCCCCTCCCCCCGGCGCCAATGGTTATCCGGCCGCCTCGAGATCGCCACCCGACACGTGGCGCCGCAGACGGGCACGAACGCGAGATATTCCTCTCCCTCCTCTCTCTTCCCAGTTCCCAGTTCCCACTTTTCACCACCAATCTCCCTCACGACTTAAATTTAAATCCACTTCATTTTAAAACATTCTCCAATGATCTGAGAAGAGAGATGAAAAAAATAAGGTGAAGCACTGTGCCGTTCGCGGCCAATGGGTGGCGGAAAGGTGTGCGCCTCGGTGTGCCGGGGGGTGACGGAGACGGGCGTAATTGGAACAGGTAGACCAATGGCGCGGCGGCGCTAGCTCCACCGCTGCGCGCGCGCGTCGCCGTCACGGCGCCAGGTGTACGGGGCTTCCCCCGAAAGGCTAGTCGAGGTGGCGCGCCGCGCTTTGTCCCTTTGCGCGCCGCGGCCGGGCCGCCGCTAGAGCGCATGCAGCGCCGCCGCCGCGGCGACGGCGAGGCTCTCCGGCCGGTCGCCTGCTTAGTTGCTTAATTACCTGTTTAGCAACGAGACAGCGTGGTTAAAGTAGATGCGTCCAGATGATTGTAGTTAGGCACTTGGGGATATGCGCGGATTACGGCGGGGAGCAGAGCTTATCTCAACGGATCACGGTCACATCCATGATCCGTCCAGGAAAAAATTTGCTCGTCCTTGAGGAAAAGTGGTTTGTTGTGTTTCCCCGGCTGGCATTGCCATGAATGAGAATCCGTGCGTGTTCAAGCACGCCAGGTAAGTTCAAAGTGGTGACCCGGCGCGGTTACTGATTAGACCAGCTCTGTTTGCCGAGTGCGGACTGCGTTGGCGAGTTCTTGAAGCCGCAAACACGGCGGAGCTACCTGATCAATTCGAGCAGCAGTACAAGGCCAACTTGGCAATGACAGTGGGAAAGTCATTTCGATAGATACAAGCGGTTTCATAGACCTACGCGACTGTATGATCTACGACAACATTCATGCTTAGTTCATCCCTCTCTTTGCATGCATGTTATCTAAAAAACCCATAAATTTTTTGTCATTGAGTCCTTTTTCTTCCACCTCACCATCGAGCTCGCCGCCACTGGGCGCGCCCAACAGTGGTTGCTGGCAGCCGCACATGTGCTAGAGCCGCCGTAACAGTTGCCACACCGAGCCGTCGCTATAGTCACTAGGCACCGATGTCGCGTCGGCGACGTTCACGCCTACGCACGGCGATGGTTGCCGACGGGTGGTGGCTGGCTTGGGTTGGGAGAAGGAGTAGAGAGGAGAAAGATGAAGGTCCCGATTATTTTTTAAAAAAGGTTTAGAGGAGACAATTTTTTTTTTACAAAAGTACCATTTAAGACCGAGTAAAAGGGAGCACAGATCTTCAAACCTATCCAACGGATGCAAACATGCTTGGGGCCGCATATACCTGTGAATAATCTGAATTGAATGATAATACATGATGCAGAAAAGAGCCGAGTTTAGTCAAGCCAGACCCTTAGCGAATGAAGAAGCTAGGACTTGGGCTTGGCTGGGACTCATTATGGGCTCCAAATAGCTTGCCTCGGCTCAAAACATCTCCATCCAAAACTCTAGATGCACACTATGGCAATATACATTGTATACTTTATCCATCTGTCTAAAAATTCATTCGCAATTTACACTACACTTTAAAACTTTTCTTCCTCTAGCAGACACTCTATCGTACGCACTTTATTTTATAGCTTCCACTGCGGATGCACAGCCAAATCAAGTTCCAACGTGTTTTTGAGCTCTATTTTTACTCAAAAAGAGGTTCTATAATCAATTTTCAACTTTAAGACTAAAAAAAATTACTCAGGGGCTATTTAGAAGCAAAATATTTTCATAGTTTATAAGCAATAACATGATTTTTGTGAATATCATGGTATTTTATACTATGAGGTGTTTGATACCTTAGTATTTTATACCATGAAAATACCATTGTTTTATCCATAGCATGATTTTTTTCAGAATATTAAAAACTTCACTTTGATCTAACGTTTTGATTCTCTTTTTTGTTCATAAACTCTAAAAAAATGCAACCAAACAATTGATAGTTCCATGAAATACTATGTTTTCAATGGGGTTCGATAAAACCATGTTATTGATCGTAAAACAATTGATCAGACATGGTATTGTAAAACCATGGTTTTCAACCATGCTACCAAACAGGACCTCACACGTATGATTATATTTAGTACACTCTTTGTTTCGATATATTTGTTTAAGCCCTCCATTACACATAGACCAAGAAAACACAGACTCAAACGGAACAAATACATTGAGATGATTATGCGACCTCTAATTTTATTAGGATGTCACAAAACCTCCCCCCTTACAGGAATCTCGCCCCGAGATTAAGGAAGATTCTGGAACAGCTCCGGGAACTCTTGTTGAAGATACTCCTCTCGCTCCCAAGTTGCTTCTGATTCAGAATGGTTGGCCCATTGAACCTTGCAAAACTTTATGGTCTTGCTCCTGGTGCATCTCTGAGCCTCATCAACAATTTTGATTGGTCTCTCCTTATACGTCAAATCTTCTTGTATTTCAACTACACCAATCGGTACTTGCTCTTCGGGTACTCGCAAGCACTTCTTGAGCTGAGATACGTGGAACACGTTGTGCACTGCTGATAGCTGTGGTGGCAATTCCAACTGGTAGGCAACCTCCCCCCTTCGCTCCGTGATGGGAAAAGGTCCAATATACCTTGGAGCTAACTTTCCGGATACATTAAATCTCTTCAAGCCTTTCATCGGGGAGACTTTCAAGTAAACATGATCACCTACTTCAAATTGCAAATCCCTACGCCGATTGTCAGCGTAGCTCTTTTGTCTTGATTGTGCCGTCTTCAACCTTTCTTGTATCAATTTGACTTGTGCCTCGGCCTCCTGCAGAATTTCAGGACCGAAAACTTTTCCCTCTCCTGTCTCGCTCCAGTAAAGAGGTGTGCGACACTTTCACCCATACAGAGCTTCAAATGGGGCCATCCGTATGCTCGTTTGATAACTATTGTTATAAGAGAACTCAGCATATGGGAGAGTCTCCTCCCAATTTTTGGACTTGGACAATGCCACCGATCTGAGCATATCCTCAAGAATCTGATTAGTGCGCTCAGTCTGTCCATCAGTCTGAGGGTGATAGGCACTACTAAAAGCGAGATGGGTACCGAGCAATAAATGGATCTGCTTCCAAAACCTTGAGGTAAATTGGGTACCTCGATCAGATACTATCCTTTTCGGTACTCCATGCAAACTCACTATTCTGGCCATGTACAACTCTGCCAGTTTGTCACTAGTGTAAGCAGTCTTGACAGGTAGAAAATGTGCCACTTTTGTCAACCTATCTACAATGACCCATATGGAGTCATGTCCACGCTGAGTCCTTGGCAATCCTACTATAAAATCCATACCGATCTCCTCCTACTTCCACTGGGGAACAGACAAGGGTTGGAGTAATCCTGCGGGTTTTTGATGTTCTGCCTTCACTCGTCGACAAACATCACATTCTGCTACATACGCGGCTAAGTCATTTTTCATCCCGGTCCACCAATACCTTCCTCTCAGATCAAGATACATTTTCGTGCTGCCGGGGTGTATCGAGTATGAAGAGTCATGGGCTTCTTTGATAATTAACTCACGGAGTCCTTCCTTGTCGGGTACTACTACCCTCTTACCAAACCATATGATTCCAGCTTCATCCATGTTGAATCTTGGAGCTTTGTCAATTGCTATTCGGGCAGCAATCTTAAAAATCTCATCATCTTCCTGTTGTGCTTCCTTTATTCTGTCCTCTAAAGTGGGTTGCACTTCCATGACATTGAGTTGTCCTACAGGAACCACCTCCAAATTCATCCTTTGCATGTCGGCGATTAATGTGTCACACCTCGGATTCCGACTCAATGCATCGGCAACAGAATTCGCTTTACCAGGATGGTAATGAATCCCAATATCATAGTCCGCCATCTGTTCTAACCATCTTCTTTGCCTCATATTCAGATCCGGTTGAGTGAAAATATATTTCAAGCTCTTGTGGTCTGTATACACTTCTGTTCGGTTACCCACAAGATAATGCCTCCAAATCTTCAGAGCGTGCATCACCGCGGCTAACTCAAGATCATGAGTAGGATAATTACCTTCATGAGGCTTGAGTTGACGCGAAGCGTAGGCTACCACCTTCCCTTCTTGCATTAACACACAACCGATACCCAGTTTTGATGCGTCGCGGAACACTTCAAAATCTTGGTGTATATTAGGCAATACCAACACAGGTGCCGTGGTTAACTTCTTCTTCAGAACCTCAAAACTTTCCTGACATGCTGGCGTCCATTTGAACTTGGCATCCTTCTTGAGTAATTCGGTTAGAGGCTTGGCTATTCGGGAGAAATCTTCGATGAATCTCCTATAGTATCCTGCTATACCAAGAAAACCTCGGACCTTGGTCACAGTTTTTGGTTGCTTCCAGTCAAGTACCTCCTGTACCTTAGAGGGGTCTACCGACACTCCTCCTTCCGAAATAATGTGGCCTAGAAATGCCACTTCTCTAATCCAAAAGTCACATTTACTAAACTTGGCATATAACTGATGCTGCCTTAGTAATTCTAGCACAATTCTCAGATGTTCGGCGTGCTCCTCCTCATTTTTCGAATAAATCAATATGTCATCAATGAAGACTACGATGAACTTGTCCAGATACTCCATGAATACTTTATTCATCATTTGCATGAAATGCGCTGGGGCATTCGGGCACAGTGAGTTTTTTTATATCATTTTGCCTTTCGTTCGCTGCAATTCAAGCGGTGGCCATCGAAGGTCACCATTCATATGCCCCTCAACTCTCGGGTCATTTGAAAACTCGTCTGCTCCCTAGCTACCCTTTGGAGGCTCGAGGAGCTCG
>SPJY01002375.1:3619485-3689770 GCA_005191435.1 Raddia distichophylla
CGAGGGGGAGATTTCCCTCATTGACACCCAATTCGATGGCCTCGTTTCAAATGACATTAAGTTTGATCGCCTTGACACATATGACACCAGGCACTCAAAATCGTAATCTCAGTGATATTTTGCATTTTTTCCTAATTTACGGTCGATTTTTCCATTTTCTGACCATATTGCCCTCATGGGGCCTACACATCAGTGAGAGATGGGTTGGGAGAGGCGTCGCCGGCGCTGGGGAAGGAGGAGGCGGCGAGGCTGCGGCGCCGGCGTTGGGGGAAGGAGGCGGCGTCGTATAACTTCGTATAATGTATGCTATACGAAGTTATTACGCTCGAGCGGTGTTGAATCAATCTCATTGGACGTAGGGTCATTGTACCATCAGGTTTAAACCAGTATAAAATTGTTCTTTGGATCACAAAAGAGAGACAGTTGCTTTTGCCTCGATCGAAACAAAAAGCCTGTAAGTTGCATGGCATTTCTTTTCAATACCATCAGTTACTATAATATATAAGTAATTTGAGACAGATACTTTCAAAACTATAGACAAATATAACAAAACATCGGAAGTATTCGTTTTCACCGATCACATGTCCAAAGATTCAAGCACGTGTACAAGTAAGGTTAATCAGCCACACATTGAATCACTCAAATTGCATACGTTGCAAGGGCAGAAGACTGGCAGCTGTGGCTCAGCTTGGTTTTTTAGATGCCTGAAGTTGGGCTCGGCTTGTCTTTGTTTGCATAGAGGAGCCGAGCCAGATACCAAGCTACTTGCTGGCCAATGCCCAATAGCTCACATTTTTGTTATTTTTTATTTTTATATATATATTTTATTTGTGGTAGTGCTAAGATTCATTTGAGATGTTCTTAGTTCTTACGCGCCGCTTAGACCAAACCGCGACGATGATTATCCATTAATAACGAGTGAGCAGTGGCTAAGTTGGTCCCGTCAAGAAATGATCTTGATCCTGGCACAAGCCAAGCTTAGCTTCCGCGCCGCGCGATCGCGGTGGCGAGGTGCTCGGCGCGGGCACGTCAGCGCGTAGCTGTCCCGGGTCACGCCGCGATTAATCACGGCGAGGAGGAGAGGTGTGCAAGGCACAAGGAATAGTTAATACGCGGGGTGGCTGGAGTGGCTGGCCGATCCGCCCCGCGGGGCCGCGCGGGAGGAGGAAGAGGAGGACGGGGCGCGCGCGGCGGCGGGGCCCCACGGGGCGGCGACGTCGTCGACGCCGACGCGCGCGGCCGCGCAGCGGCGGCCACATGGCGGCGCGCGAGTGGCGCGAGGGGGCGGGGGCGGGGGCGGGTCAGCGTCCGCGCGGGACTCGTGGCTGGTGCGCCCGTCGCCGTCGTGTCGTGGGGGCGGGGCGAGATCAAAAGCTCGTCGCGTCGCACCTCGCGGCCGCGTGGCCACGGCTTCTTTTGCGTCACGCGGGCTCCCGCTGCCGCCGCTGCATGCACCGGATGGGGCTCGTGGCTCGTGCGTCTCTTCTCTTTTTTTTCTTCTTCTTCTTTCTTCCGTTTAACGATGGGGGAGATTTCCCTCATTGACACCCAATTCGATGGCCTCGTTTCAAATGACATTAAGTTTGATCGCCTTGACACATATGACACCAGGCACTCAAAATCGTAATCTCAGTGATATTTTGCATTTTTTCCTAATTTACGGTCGATTTTTCCATTTTCTGACCATATTGCCCTCATGGGGCCTACACATCAGTGAGAGATGGGTTGGGAGAGGCGTCGCCGGCGCTGGGGAAGGAGGAGGCGGCGAGGCTGCGGCGCCGGCGGTGGGGGAAGGAGGCGGCGGCGAGGCACAGCGGAGGCGGCGCCGAGCTCCAGGCGGCGGCGAGGCGCTGGGGAAGGAGGAGGCGGCGATGCATGGCGGCGGCGGCGAGGCGGCGGCGCTGGGCTCGCTGCCCCCGGAGTAGGAGAAGAAGGAAGAAGGGAGAAGGGATGCTAGTGAAGAAGACAGGGGCAAAATGGTCATTGCACTAGAGAAAAACAGTGTAAATCACGGGTAAAATCCGAAAAATAGGCAAAATGTCACCGAGGTCACGAATTCGAGTGTCCGGTGTCATACGCGTCATGGCGAACGAACTTAATGTCATTTGAAAAAAGGCCATCGAATTGGGTGTCTGTGAGGTCAATTTCCCGCACAGAGCATGTCATCTAGGGTTCTTAATTCCAGTGGTCCTGGGCAGAGATCAGCTGTCGGGGATCGACCTGGATGGGATGGAATTCGGAATTTCTTCTCTCTTTTTTTTCTCTCTCCCATTTTGCTTCTCTTTAGGTTTTGTATGGTACTGTGCGTCTCAGCTTATCACCGTCTTTCCACATGGCTCATTTACACGATCCGATCCTTATGCAATTTATGGGCGAAAAGCCCTTGTGATGGACGATGGTGTTTGTTGCCAGTTGCCATGATCCATGACGTTTGTTCAAGATATGAACCAAGCGCTCCAGAGCCCAGACACTGTGCCACCCATGCTGCCATTACACATAGCACATTCTAGGATTCCTAGAGATAAACTCGCGTTGGTTGTCCAGCACGAGATTCTGAGAAACTCACCTGACAAAACCACGAGTTTAAAGGCTGATCTTTTTCTGATCAGTTGCTTCGAAGGCAATTAAGCCCAGCCGTATTTTGGTCGGTCGCTCTGCAAAGCACAATAGGTGTTTGCTGTTTGCACTGAATCGCACTAATAACCATAATTCTATAGATTAATCGTAGTTGATTAGCCGGGCCTACCAGGTTTGCTTGCTGCATCCCCTCCTGTTCCATCGTTGAGTTTGACCCCCAACCGTGGTGCAACTTTTTCTAATCAAGAAGGCGTTGCGTATTAAAGAAACATATCTCCAGCACATGAGTTGGAATTTGCTGTCGGCCCAGGCTCTCGAGGAGATGAGCAGGCAGGGAGAAACTAAAAACCATCACAATTTTGCACGTAAGTTCGTTGTTTTCCCCTTATGGTGCATCTTTCTTTTTTTCTCATGCGTGCATCTTCGCAACTAATTAGAGAGCGACACAACGTACACCATACAACACGATTTCGTCAGGCGTTCCAGATAGGTGTCAGATCTAAAGCTTGAACGTGACATGGTTAAGAAACTCTGCATCTGAACATGCCAGGGTTAAGAAGCTCTGCATCTGAACATGCCAGGGTTGCAACGGAATTCTAGTAGTAGGAAAGAAATGGGTTGCTCCCAATTACAGCTTTTGAGCAGACACAAGTGTGACTAATTCTAGTAAACACGGGCACCAACCAACCGAAGTTCCTAATTTGGAAAGGGAAAAAATGCAAAGGCAATTGTTCTTGCACAGAAATGAGAAAAAAATAAGACCAATAAAAGAATCAAGGCATCCTCCTGTATAATTACTCAAATATACAGAAATCTCACAACAATTGTTTGTCCAGTCCGACGCCAAACTCTCTGAATCTGCACGTTCTGAACCCACTCACATCCCGCATTAGCAAGCAACGATGTATAGACAACTCAAAATCAGTTGTTAGAACTTTAGAAGTGGTACCGGAGCAAACAGCGCCTCAGAAACTGGTACATTCAACAGATTTACAGAGCTTGCGTAGATTGTCTGTGCTGCCGGCCAATTAGTCTGCATTGCTCTGGTAGCAGGGAGCAGAGTACCTGTCCCTTGACACGGCAAAGCTCACCGTCTATTCCACATCCATTATGGGTGTTTGCACCAGGTTTAAGCTTAACTGATTTCACCTGTGTCAATGTCAGATCACCAATTAGATCCAGGCTCCTTGTTATTATTAGAAAAGAACTAATGTTGTCCCCAAAAAAAGGACAAGAGCCTAATCCCATACATTATTGCCCTACTTTTAAGGGGACCTCCACTGGTCCATGAAAAGAGTTGGTGTAAATGCATTGGACAGGCGATGATCAGAACCTACTTATAGGTGCCAACAACTAATCATGACGTTGATTCTAACAATTGATGACCACAATGCTATGGAAATCAGGACCATTCCAATTGAGACATGTTGATGCAGCATATATGACCATTTCTTTATCACCCAAAAAAAAGGAAAACATATAATACTACAATGCATGCCTTTCGTGAATGCATTTGAACATGAACAAGCTGATTCACAATGTCTTCCCTTCTTTCTAAAAAAAACGTCTTCCATTAATGTAGTTAAAATTGTTTCAGAACACCAGATGACAACACAAGAGTAGCTCTTTAGAATATAGATTTGTTGGGAGTAGTCAAGTGAAAGCTCTTTAAAAGCAAAATAGAAGAGGACGAAAATCAAAACATTTGAGCAAAGAAATAAGTTGCTTGCTACCTTTACATATTCCACATAGGGTAAAGAAAGATGCCGACCAAATTGCAGAAGTATGAAAAATCTTAATAACTTCCATCTCCCCCTTCCGCTAACTAAAAGTAAGTCCAAACTGTTGTCGTCATGGTTGGCTTTTGGAGCAACAACCTGTGAACTTTGAACCGTCTTGCATGAGTGATTGCATACTAGGACACCAAGAAAGTATCCTTTCCTAACTACCCATTTCTCATCCAAATTCGGTACAAGTTCCAGTGATGCTCTGATTTCTAAGTCTTCCAGTGGTCCAGGAAGTTCAATAGGGTGGTCAGGCTCCCATGTTGGCTCTGTGTCCCATTTTGGTCCAGTGTCCCACTTTGGTTCAGTGTCCCAAATAGGTCCTGGATCTGATATGGTTGAGGAAATGTCCTCCTTGTCATGCATTGATGTGGTAGCCCAAGATAACCGTGCATCATTTTTAGCAGTGGTACCAACTGAATTCCTTTCGGTTCTTGTTTTAGACCTGGTTCTCTGCCCGTATGATGCATGATGGGGTTGAGGGTGCAGGACTTCCTCTGGTTCTGAAACAATGTTGCTTCTGCCTAGAGACAAGCGTTTTGCTTTTGGACCGAGCCCACGAACATACTCAGATGGTTCGATGCTTGCCACTGTACTAACTGATGCATCAAACTCCCCAAGTGACATCCGACTTGGAGTCATAATAGAGTCAATACTTGATAAACTGGAAGCCCGTGGAATCCCTTCTCTTTTTGATCTGCTGCGGATTACATCTGTATAGACATCAGAAAATCCAGCCTTGTCTTGTTCTGTGCTTTTTCCATGCCCAGCCATCTCCTTTGACAAAGGAAGATACTCTAACTCATAGAAATAGCTTGGTAAGCACAAAAATTTTAGTATCCCAGCCACGAAATATCGAAGAGGGCCAAATTTTTTCTGATATTTGTCAGAAAGTTCCAGGACTGCAGCAAATTAACAAAGATTTTTTTTTCAGCTTAGTAATTTTTTTCAACAGCACCACAGCATTGCACTGTTGAAAATATTGAAAGCAGATAAATGAACTAGATTTCCATTTGTGCTTTCACTCCAGATGAAGAAAACCAAATAAAAAAGTCATTAATATGCAGATCTTGAAAGACATTAATGATAATCAGAAAGAACAAAGATGTACCATTAGTTCAGAAAAAAACCACATACAAAAGCAAGGAAAGCAAATTAAAAGAAGAATTAGCAAGTATGGTTTGTATGTGGGTAACTTGCATGCAAATATACCACCAGACCATTAGCTCTGGTGTCAGTAGACATGTAATGAGATTATTAAGTGTTTAGTATGAATAAGGATCAGTAATCATGGTGGCCTATTTGGGCGCAGTATAATATGTTTTAACCATTATCATATCTTGAAGATATTGTTCATCAGCTAAATTACCATTCCACTACAATTGATGATCCTGGAAATCTCAAAATGCATGGCAAAAAGGTCCTACCAGAAATACTTATGTAAGACAAGTTTGAGGAATTTGACTGTTATGTGATTAACTGTGTGCCCCTATGATATAGGTGCACACAGTCTACATCTGAATGAATAGAATTAAAAGCATTCAAAGTAAATATGATAGCTCGTATATGAAGATACCATCACTAACAAAACCATAGTATGAAACAGTTGTGCCAAAGTGTATTAGTCCAGATTGGATCCACTCAACAGCCAAGACGTCTAGAGTTGTAAAGCCACCCTGTTATCAAGGGATAGTCCTTGTAAGAAAAGTTTAAAGTGAAAACTACATTCCAACAAATTGAGAATACAAGAATAATGGTGAGATTCTTCTCTTCATGTAGGATTAAGTCATGAAAAAATCATATTTTTTAATGAGTGATAAATATACCTTAACAATTAATAATGAAGCAGAAATCGGATCTTTAACTCCCAGAACAGTCCAAACAAGTGAGTTGTCAGATCCTGCAGGGATTATTCCAACTGGAATTGATACAGCTTCTGTTCTATCGGTTCTAATGAGAAGACCATTGAATACCTACAGGACTGTAAATGTTGAGTTACCATATAATTACTTATTCCTATCAAACTATAATATGAAGATCAAGGACAAACCTCATTTACAATGCCATCACCACCAACACACACAATTCCTACAAAATATTTTCAAGGCATCAATTAGGCCAATTGAAATGGTTGCTACTGGCCTAGATAAATTGCATAGCTACATGTGTAATGTTATACCATCAGGGAATGTGCTAAAATCAAATGTAGATGCAAGAGATTTTGCATGACCAGCATGAGTAGTTTTAACTACTTCCATATGAAAACCTGCAAGCTACACCATATAACAGTGAATCAGTATCTGAAGTAAACATATGCAAATTAATGCAGATAAGAGTACAAAATAAATAAATTTTTTTCTGAACAATTGGAGCTTTGCCTAAGTTCATATTGAGCAACAGGGAAAACACATCCCAAGAAATCAAGAATTGCCCCTCTGGGCCTCAAACAAACATCACTATTGTTCTGAACCCAGTATTTTCAGATGGGAATTGAAAATCATTAATAGGAAACAGAAATACCATTATCCTCTTCGTGACATCATCACTTTTTCAGGCTAGAGCTAAAAATTCATTAACAAGAAACTAAATATTTTAGAATAGATGGGATAAAACTTTTCAAAATATTCTTTTTTTAGAAATACTCTTTTTTAGATGAATTTAGAAATACTCTTAAAACCATCTAAAAGTGCCCACACAAAAAAATATGGCACTGGAGTTATCGTTATAAGTACTATGAGCGTATTATTTATTTATTTATTTTATTAATTTACACTAAAATAAAGTTATGAAAAGTACACTATATTTCATGTTTGCTCCTTAAATTTGCACAGTTGCTTCAGCTAGCTCCCGTGGTTTGGAAAGTATCTTCTCAGCACCCTAGCCAAATGTGTAGTAACTTACTTTATTTGTTTAACAATCTTAAGGAGCTCTGATGGTCACTGTTACATCTTGCACACCATGAAGAGTAAACACATCATTTAAAACAAACAGAGGGAGTACTATAATGCTCTTTTGTGGGTTCTACACGAGACTGAAAACTGAATGGTATTCCCTTGAAATAACTGCTGTTTAGTGCAATGAAGAAAGTGGAAGTTTGTATGATCAAAACATCATAAAGTACCTTAAATATAGGTTCTGCGTTGTCATGAAAAACTTTACATGATCTACCATGTCCAGATCGAGGGTTCAGGATAACAAGTATTCTTGGTGGAGTTTTACATTTGATCGGTGGGTGGTCAAACAAAGTCCCACTGATGGGGGCATCTGGGTCTTGCTTGATATTGGATGTTGCAGGATGTGGTAGTACGTTAATATATATGTTCTGTTCGGCAAAGCATGTTACCCACAAAATGGCCTCATCTTGCGTAGGAGCTATAAATCGGAAATCCTTCCGAACTCTATACATCTTTTTAAATAAAGACTTCTTAGCAGGATATGCATGCACAACAAAATACTGGACGCCAGAATTATAAGATACCTGCCAAAATATAAGGAAAGTGAAAAAAGTTACCGAACAGTCCAGCAGGGCCAAAATAACATTGGGTGCATCTTAGTATCGAAAACTTACAGAGATGACATCCTCAAGGCTGAGTACAAATGAACCCCATATTAGGGATTTACTTGTGAGCCTAGCATTGGTTGTATCAGCTTTCCCATTTGCTGACAATTGATCCTCCACTCCTATACACTTATTTTTCTTGTCGAAAATCAGTTTGCCAGCATAAACTTCATAACCTAGAAAATTAGATCTCTCATCCACCTGATCATTTTTTGGCTCAAGGTTTATTGTTTTTTTGACATCTTTATTGTCAACAAGAGTGTGCTTCTGCCTCAAAAAATTTGGTTTGCCTCTTTTCTCTGGAAATACAGTGGGGGAAGATTGTTGCCCAGTTGACTTCTGAGAACGCTTACTACCAGAACGGCGGCTGAATTTCTGGGATGAATTCCTGGAGGTTTGCTTTTCTAGCTCAGTTCCTTCCATCTCTTTCTTTTCAACAGTACTTAAGAACATTGGTATGGGTAAGAAATTTGATGCAAATTCAGTGGTGTATGAGGCATGATTGCACCACTGCCATGTAATAAGGTTGGTTCAATAAAACAATCTGCAACAAAAGGAAAATAACACCTTCAAGATGCATAACTGGTATATATGTGTTGCAACTGTGATGGGCAAAATGAGCATATGTGAGCTTTGTCTGAAGACATCAGGATAGTAGCTACGAAAGGGCTAGCTCCTTGAAAGGTTGTATTACTGACCACTGAAGCACTTCTTGTTGGCCCAAGAGCTCACACGAATAGCAAGCAAAACTCTCACAAGATCTCACAGTAATGTTCACTTAGGAAGCAATTGAGGCTCGCTATATTACAGTTGTAGTATACATTGAACTAGTCCTCAAGCTTGGCTTACAAGTGCTCCTACATGTTTTATTTATAGGCTAAGCTAAACTAACCTTAGCTCAGCCCATATATCTAAAACATTCTACATCTAGCTATTAATATTTTAGTCCTAGTAATAGCTAGATGCTTCTAATATCTAGTATCTAGTTCATCTATGAACTACTAGTAGAACTGAATGATCTAGATGCTTCTAAGATCTCCATATAGTTACCAACTAGCTACTCCTTCTATAATCTTCTAGTAGATGTCAAGATTATATCTAACAATTTTCTCGTAATCTTGACATCTTAACTCTAACTTGTTGACACATTCGGACACTCTTAACATATGCGCAACACTTAAAAAGCATGCATAGGATAGCGACACAACTACTCAACACCCCATGCTCTACCTTCGGCTTCGACTTCTAGATGGCGACACGACTACTCAACATCCAGAACACCACTCGTTGAATCCTACTCTCGGAACCTACTCTCAGACTCGACTTCAGGATGGCGACGCCACTACTCAACATCCTGGACTCAACTCGTCAAGTCCATCTTCGTAGCAGTGCTGACTGATCATCAGCATCAATAAGGAGGTTCATCACCTCTCGCTCCTTACTTCGGTTGTGGCATTCTTTAGAAAAATGCCCAAACTCCTGACAGTTGAAGCACCAAATCTTTGCCTTGTCAAATTTGCGGTTCTTACCAAAATCTTTATTGTTCTTGCCCTTCAATCTTGCTTCCCTCTCAGCATGAGTGAATAGAAGCTCATTGCTTTCTTCGACTCGCTGGCGGTCTCTATTCCTCTCTTCATATGCCTTGAGATGACCGATCACTTCCGCCAGCTTCTTCTTTATATCAGCAAGTTGCTTAAAAGTAGAGATAAAAGGCAAGAACCTGTCTGGTACCACATGAAGAAGCTTCTTGATAACCGTGTGCTCCTTCATCTTTTCTTCAAGTGCTCGTATCTCATTGGTGATAGTGGTTAATTTCATGGTGAAGTCACTAACTGACTCTGTCTCCTTCATGTACAAATTCTCGAAGTCCCTCATCAGGGTCTGAACACGAGCTTCTTTGACGCGATCGGAACCAAAATGCAACTCTTATAATGTGTCCCGTACCTCCTTTGCCGTCGTCTTCTCCGCCAAGACCATCATTATGTCCTCCGGTATAGCTTGCATGATAACTGCGAGAGCCATCCGATCCTTGCGCTCGTCAACAACCTCCTCACTCTCTACTGCTTCCCACAATCCTTGCGCGCGCATGAAGATTTTCATCTTCACTGCCCAAGGCCTATAGTTGTTGTCGGTGAGCATCGGATACTGAAAACTTACGACGCCTTCTCTTGTCGAAATCCTTGAGACAATCTCGCTGCCGCTACTGCCATCACCAACAGAATTTGCACTTTCCGGTGTCCGCGGCATGACCTTCGTCATATGGTGCAGAAGCTAACCTGGTTCTGATACCAATTGTTGGCCCAGGAGCTCACACGAACAGCAAGCAAAGCTCTCACAAGATCTCACAGTAATGTTCATTTAGGAAGCAATTGAGGCTCACTATATTACAGTTGTAGTATATATTGAACTAGTCCTTAAGTTTGGCTTACAAGTGTTCCTACATATTCTATTTATAGGCTAAGCTAAACTAACCTTAGCTCAGCCCATATATCTAAAACATTCTACATTTAACTATTAATATTTTAGTCCTAGTAATAGCTAGATGCTTCTAATATCTAGTTCATCTATGAACTAGTAGCAGAACTGAATGTTCTAGATGCTTCTAGTATCTCCATATAGTTATCAACTAGCTACTCCTTCTACAATCTTCTAGTAGATGTCAAGATTATATCTAACACTTCTCCAGCAAACAAAATTTTGAAAATTACAAAAACATTTGCAATGGTGATTTAATAATTTCCTGCCTCAAGTAAATTGTGCATGTACATCATCCTTTACACATGCAGGAGAATCTCATAGAACTTCCGACAAATTGCACTCGAAGTCCACGTTAAACTATTCATCCTACTACTGCAGATATTAAATCAGCATCCAACAATTGTATGCTTGTGTTGAGCACTCGAGCTGTTGCCCGAACATATGCATGCCATTGCCAATTATTCGAAGCTGATCTGGTGTACTGAACTGCTTGTGTAATTTTCGAAACATATTCCTCAAATCCATAACTAATAACTCCAATCAACGGCGCCCGCACGTTGTGCACCAAGTCCTACAGGTCAACCGATCTCTCGAGCAAGCAAATTCGCGGCGAACCGAGTGGAGATACGGAAGTATTCGGGTTTAGATTGCAGACCGCCACAGCAAGTGGAAGTGGAACTACGGAAGATCCCAGAACAAAACTAACTCCCCGAACAGCATAAACAATCCGAGAGAGCCAGGGTTCCTTACCAGCGAAAGGGCAAAGCGACCCAAGCCCCGGACGGATCTCTGCCGCTCGCCAGCACCGCATCTACGCCGCCGGCGGCCAGCGGGAGACGGGAGACCGCCGATCGGCCACCGGCCCCGTCCAATCCGCGCGCCGGGCGGCGTCAGCTGGGGCCCCGCCGCCGGAGAAGAAGAGGAGAGGAGGAGAGAAGAGGGTCGGAGGAGAAGAAGAGCAAATGGAGTGGAAGGGAGTCGAGACGGAGGCCGCGAACCTGGAGGCGAGCCGGACCCGCTGCTGGCCTGGCCTGACGAGAAGCAAAGCCGAAGCCGTGCGTGCGTGCGTGCACTGAACTACTGAAGTCGTTCGTCCGCGGCCCGATCCGCCGTCCGCTGAGATCGGACGGCTCCTTAGGGTCCTGGCTCACCAACCAACCAAAGCCGCTGTACCGACCGAGCCGCGTCTTTTTTAAGAAGGTTCTATCCGTCTACGGTCTACAAGCCGTACGCGGTAAAAAGAAAAGGTTAGGTTGAATTCCAGTCATATTCACCCCAGCGCTTCGTGTATTTAGAGCAACTCCAATAGCTCCTGTAAAATACCGTAGCAGATATAAAGAGGCTGCTGGAGGGAAGGAATCTTTTAGAGGGTAGTGTAATTTATGAAGGAATTTTAGAGGGATGGATAGAGGGGACGCTAATAGTGTTTTAGAGGGGAAATATAGAGGAGCTGCTGGAGTTGCTCTTACAGGATTCCGCCTGTCATATTTGTGTTGGGCTCAGTCCAGTAGGTTGGTTCGATTTTCGAGAGGTGGTAAACTCGCAAATCCAAATCCGCTTGTTCTCTAAAGGCCCGTTTGGCAACACGATTTCCCGCCGGGATCCCGGCCTGATTCCGAGGATGAAGACTCACACAGGAGATTTCCACTGATGATTTCTATGGAGGGTTTGGAAACCCATGGGGCGGAAAAACCTCCCTCGCCACGAGACTCGTGGATTATCTTCCCTTTGTCTCTCTCGCGCTCGCTCTTTGCTCTCACTTCGCTGCCTCCGCGTCTCCGCCGCGGCGCCGCCTCCGCCTCCTCCTCCACCTAGAAACCACTGCCTCCCACACGCGGTCATTTCCTTCCCCGGCTTCAACCTCCGCCCCCTCCATCGCCTCAGCCTCCACCCCCTCCGCCATCTCAACCTCCAGTCCCCTCCCCTCTGCCTCCCCGCCCCCGCCTTTGGCGTCCTCGGCTTATTTAGATCTGTGGCGGTTGTCCCGAGGAAGACCGAAGACGGTGGTGATGGTGGCATGAGGTCGACAACCGGCGCAGCGCTCGTCATCTGAAGACATCGCACAACAAATACTAGGTATTGCCCCGGCCATCTTCCCCTCCTATTGATCTGCTATCAATTCTGAGTTATCCAATTATGTTGCTACCTGTTTACAAGCCAGATGTGGTTCATAGAAAGAATTTACAATGTCATAAAGATGGAATAAAAATGTTGCAAGCATTTGCAAGTCAAGATTTTGCAAGATGTAAAGTTAATTATTGTATGTAGATTCAGAATACATAGCTTTTTCGTGGATTTTTTTTCAATTGGGTAGTGAAGTCTAGAATTCATGTTGAAATGTTCTTTACATATCCTGGAAAATCAATCAGAGTAGTTCAATTCCAGTATCACTTGTGGAACATCGTTCAACTCAAATTTACTGAAGTTATGGTAAGAACTCGGTGTACCAAATTGCTCCTACCTAATTTAGTTTGGAAGAATTTACCATTTGCTTGTTGAGCAAGTGCAAGCATCTGTTTCTCATTTGACATCATTATCTGTGTCATGGCTAATAGAGTGTGAACAACATTAACCTTTGAGCACTTTACTTGTAGATAAAATCTTAAGCAAGGATTAGGAGGGTGGACATGGGGGATCTGTTAGATATCAATATTGGTGTTGCAGTGATGTTTTTGTTTGGTGATTTCTTTTTTGGAGCGCTCACATGGTTGGACATAATGGTGGCAATAAAAAAATTTAGTTGATTGAAAAAAATTCCAGTGGGTATTGTATTTGTCCAGTTATTATTCAGTTTTCTTTGTAGCCCAGGAATTTGCTTGTCATTATTGCCTCTTGACACATTTTGGCATTGTATTTGTAATCATGTGACCTCAATGAAAACAGGACCGCGTAGAAAACGATTTGTCTGTACATTCATACACCATGATTCGTTGTTATCACCATAGTTGTTTTGTAAGAGAAAAAGGGAGGACTGTCATTTCATCATAACTGGACATCTATCTCAGGACATCTTAGGAATGTACCATTTAATGTACATATATACTATTCATGTACACGGATAATTTTTAAGGGTTTATATGGAGTTTTTCATTAATACAAGTGCTACTCTATGTAAGAACTAATAATTTTTAAATGACTTTGATTTATTTTACTGCTGTAGATGTATCTCTAATGTAAAGAACTAATATATCTCTAATGTGGATGTGTTTTACTGATAAAGAACAAATCAGCCTAAATGGACGCTCCAGAATACTTTAGAATGCTAGGCTGATTTTGGAAAATGCAAAATAAATAGCAAAAAAAAATCAAAAAACTAATATTTTTTTGATGACTTTGATTTACTGTTGTATGTCAAATTACACAAGCATGGTTTTATAAATAAATACCAATGTTGGCAAGCATGTTTCTAACCATGGATTACGCTGTCATGTTGAAGAAATTGTAATACCATTCATCTTTAATGTGGTTGTGTTTTACTGATACGTGTATGTTCTTTCATTTCAGACAAAACTTGCAGACATTGATTTGTTTCTAGAGAATGGTGCTGGTGGTGTTTTCAAGGAAGGCATCATGGTAAAAATGCAGCACAAGCAGAAGCAGTGCACTCCTCTCCTATCGAATAAGAATCGGTATCATATAAGGCTCCCAAGGACACCTTTTCTAGTTTTCACTCTTCCTCTTCAAGAGAAGCAAATGGGCTTATCTTCATTCATAAGTGGTGTGGTGCTATTTTATGAACTATTTTGATAAATGAACATTGTAACCTCTCATGTGCAAATGGGTTTCCATCGGACCATTGAAACCCCCTTGGGGAAATTTGCCTCGGGAAAAATCTCCACTAGCTTCCAAACGAGCCCTAAAAGAGCCTGCTCCTACCAAGTTCTTTTTTTAAAAAATATTTGTTTGGATCCCTCAACTACTATTCAATCCCTAATTTGATACCTAATTTCAAAACATGACTTAACCGCTACTCAAACTACAAAAGCCAGTCCTTTGGTCAGGCTAAGAATGGCTTTTGCTAACATGACAGCAGGTGTATCTAGTTTTGAGCTCGTGGATGAACATGTGACATGATAGGGCAGACGATGCAAAAATGATGGGAACATGGCAGCCACGTGGCAAAGGATATGACCACATTGACCGACCACTCATCTCTCGACTCTCACTCACCTTTGAGCGCTCTCTCTCTCTCTCTCTCTCTCTCTCTCTCTCTCTCTCTCTCTCAATCTAACAACTAGAGTAGAGGGTGCCTTAGAAGAGGGGCATGGTGAGCTCATCTCGCCGCGCAACCCCAACGCGCTGCCCTCGCCGAGCTCCATGACAACCGTCTGTCCTCGCTGAGCTCTGCGTTGCTCTCGCCAAGCTTCACACCACCGCTACTGCCAACTGCGAAGGAGGAGGAGGAGGGTGTGGCCAGCCGCGCGTGGAGGGCGAAGGAGGAGGATGCGACAACCGCTACGGAGAGGGGAGGAGGATGTGGCTGGCCGACGCAAAGGGATGGAAGAGGATGCCAACCGGCACAGAAGGGGGGAGGAGGAGGGGTGTGGCCAGCCGGTGTGGCGGAGGAGGAGGACGTGGTCGGCCAGTGCGAAGAAGAAGGATGAGTGGTTGCCAGCATGGGAAGGAGAAATATGCAACCGGTCGGCGCAGTGGCGGAAGGAGGATGTGGCGGTCACCCTTTCGCCGGCTTCCTAATGTGTTGCCACGCCGAGCTTCGGGTGCCGCTCCCCAGCGTACCATACCATCGACATACAAAGAACACAATTATGCAGCGCTCCAGGGCCCTACAAGGCATAGACTCGAGCTGCCGGCACCGCTGGTGGTGTTCTTGCACGCCGGTGATTGGTGAAGACAAACTCAGGAATGCTTCTCTGGCTGTCAGGTGGGCTTCAAATGTAGGATCAACTGCGACCCATGACCCATCTCAGGTTCACAGAGACAAGACTGCACTGACATTGGCGTCAATTCATGCTTGCTGGGCTGATGTTGTCACAATTCGAAACGCTTTTATTTTCGAATACATCTCTGGCCAGCTTAACATTCTTAGCTACTCAATGAACAGCTTGCATGGCCCTAATCTATTTGGGCTGTTTAGTCTACATTGTACAGCATGGATCTCCGTAGCTTAGATGGTGTTTGATACTATTGTGAAACCTTGCTACCGGGTGTAGTCCAAGGCAGGAGAACGATCACACAATAAAAGAGAGACAAGATGTAGGTGGTACTCTGCTTTATTAATTTCTAATTGATACAATATATAGGCCACAACCTCTATTTATAGTGCTAGATAGCTTAGAGATTAGGTTAGGTCCAATACGGATTAGATTTCTAGTCGTATCGCACCCATTATAGACTAGTGCAACTAGTGCGATAGTCGTTATATAACCAGTATTCTTCAGGATAAATTGGAAATATTTCGAGTCTCGCGTAATACTATTCGTCGTTCCACTATCAACTATGCAGACTTCCTCCATTTGGACACTACACAAATATGTATATATATAGCTGCAATTAAGTAATGACACATTAAAATAAGCAAATAAATTCAAAATACTTTGTGTAATAGAAATCCAAATACATTAAATATTTAAGGTTCTGCTAGACCAGCCATGAGTTATGTTCTTATAGAGCTTACAATGGATAAGATAATACTAAAAACTTATTAATGTCTGCTAAGCAACCACTCTAAGATAAATACTTAACTAAACGCTACAAATGCAATTAAATTTAGTGAACATGGCATCCACGTGCCCGATCTACTCAATGCTCGATCTACTTATGTAGTGATTTGTTCTTGTTCATTTTGTGTTGAGGCTCAAATCCTATGAAACTAGTTATTTTGCGTAGGGGACGATTTCATTTTGTGTTGAACCGTGTTTTAAAAATGCAGTCCCGGAGTTTGAACTTTGAACTACACTGCATGAAGTATAGCATGTTTGGTTTATTTTTATCTAGCATTCTAGCAATCTAGCTAGTGAATATTTGTATCTAGCATGTTTGGTTTATTTGTATGATTGTATCTAGCTAGTGAATATAAAGACAAAACAGTGAATAATGTGAGCTATTATCTGATGTTTATGAGTTGTGATCATGTCATATGTTGCGAACTTCCAAGTTGTCATATGTCGTAAGTCGTAACATGCACTCGTCTTTGTTTAATAGTTCATACATGTAGATTTACATGTCTAATTAAGTCATATGAAAGAAAATATGCCATCATGTTGTCGATATATGTCTACGAATCCTATATTAATTTTCCGAGTAATTGGTACCGAGTAATTTCCGAGTACTCCCGAGTAATCCGAGTACTCGCTACTCGGTACCTCGCTACTCGGTACCTCGCCGAGCGAGTAGCGAGTTCTTGAACCTTGCTATTTATAGTGCTAGATAGCTTAGAGATTATGTTAGGTCCAATACGGATTAGAATCTAGTCGTATCCATTATGGACTAGTGCAACTAGTGCGATAGTCGTTATATAACCAATATTCTTCAGGATAAATTGAAAATATTTTGAGTCTCGTGTAATACTATTTGTTGTTCCACTATCAACTATGCAGACTTCCTCCATTTGGACACTACACAAATATGTATATATATAGTTGCAATCAGGTAATGGCACATTAAAATAGGCAAATAAATTCAAAAATACTTCGTGCAATAGAAATCCAAACACATTAAATATTTAAGGTTCTGCTAGACCAGCCATGAGTTATGCTCTTATAGAGCTTACAATGGATAAGATAATTCTAAATACTTATTAATGTATGTTAAGCAACCACTCTAATATAAATACTTAATTAAATGCTACAAATGCATTTAGATTTAGTGAACATGGCATCCACGTTTTCCTAATATCTTCGTTGTTGAAGCGTTCAAGCCTTGTGGCGCCAGTGGGAATATGCCATTGTAGGGGTGGCGGCGGCTAAGGGACATTCTCCTCATCATCATAGGGATCAGCTGCAGGCGTGTTGCCATGAAAGTTCTATAACGTACGCTCGGGTTGACCCCTATTCTTCTTTTTGGCCTTGAAATGCCTCGACCACTTCCTTGGATTCACGGCAAATCCTTGACCAATGGCCCCTCATGCCGCAACGGTAACATGTTTTGGTCCTACGGGCCATACGGTTTGCGCTACGGCTTATCCTTTCCTTGGTCATCGGACTTCCCATTCTGTGCTACTCCCTTACCGTTCTTCCCCTTCTTTCCCTTCTTTTGGACTTCTTTGCCTTGTAGCTATTGGCATTTACTTCAGTGCCAACAGGCTTAATCGGCACCTCGGAGATAAATTTCTTGCGGAGAACTTCATCATGGCTTCTAGACACTTGCATCATATCAATAAGGTCACTATATTCAGCAATGTTATCCTAGCGATATGAGCGAAAGACCTGAATTGCAATGGGGTGGAAGGTAGAAAGACTTTTTTCAATCTTATCCTCTTCAGTGATCTTCTTGCCACAAAGCGTCAGATTGGTACAAATCTTATGCAATGCAGAATTGTACTTAACGACAATTTTGTAGTCTGCGAATCTCAGGCGATTCCAGTCCTGTTGGCCCTGTGGCAGAATAGTATACTTAAGATTTTCACACCGCTTTTGCAGAGCAGCACAAAAGCTCAACAAGATTCTGTACTGCCATGTACTCATTCTTTAGAGTAGTAGACATGTGGTGCCTTAGAAAGTGCAGAGCTTGATAGTCCTCGGTAGGATACTCAGGGTCAATGCCAATGGCACACTGGAGTGCTTACTTACCAAGGACAATTTAACGTCCGATTTTCAGGTAAGATATTTCTAGCCTTGAGATGCCAATTCCTCAAATTCCCGAATGACTATAGTTATCTACAATACAACATTTTAATGTTATAGCATCATTACGGATAATCTGTCATAGAGTGGTGCATGACATAATAATCTTCATTATTTTCAGTGTGGAGTCATTACTAAGTGCAAACTAATTATAGTCAGCAGGTTCACACAAGGATTGTTAGGAAATAATTAACAGAAGCAAGCACATACTGCAATTCAAGCAAAAATAATTGCTAAAAGCTAGAAATGGATTTCTAGTAATCTCCACAAAAAAAGGGATTTTATGCAATTTTCTAATAATTATCACATTTTTTGCAAATAAATTGCAATTTTCCAGGATTTTCTAGCAATTTTTCAGATTTTCCATCGCAATATTTGGAATTTTTTCAGAAATTAATTGTGATTTCCCGGACAGCCCATATACTATTGGGCCGTTGCATTTCGCCCCCCAACCTGTTCGGATGGCCCATCACTATATGGGCCTTGCCCCTTTGCACCTTTTTTGGGCCGGCCTACTTCTTTTCTTTTCTTTTCTTTTTATTGGGATTTCGGCCCGTTGCTTTTGCATTAGGCCGTTTGCCCTCTTACCGCCCCCGGCCCGTTGGAAGACCCCTGGGGAGGATTATTTTTTTTCCTCCCCACGGCACGGGCGCCGGTCAGAGGCGGCGGCTGGCGTGGCCGACGGCTCGGGAGAGGCGGCGGCGGGGCCGAGAAGGGCGGCGGCTGGCCCAGCGGCGCCGTCTGCGGGAGGCGCCGGCTGCGAGCGCCGCCGGCGGCGGCGGCGTGGCCGGCGGGGGCCGGCCGTGCCACGGCAGGACGGTGCGGCTGTCCGCTCACGGCGGCGGCGCGCGGCAAGGGCCTACGGATTCGGGGTGCCGAGCTGCGGGCAGCGACTGTCAGGGAGCGGGCGGCGGCTGCTCCACGCGTCTTCTAGCGGTGGACAGCGGGATTGTTCGGTAAAGCTAGAGAAGGCTTTTCAAAAAATACAAAAAGTTAAAAATATTTAAAAACTATTTTTTAAGATTTTTATGTAAAACCTACAAAGTTTTTAAAAATAATCACAAAATGTTACACTTAATAGTCTGTACAAAAATGACAAAATTTATCCCAACCAAACAAAGTCGTACCAAACCGCGAACCAAACAAGGCCTTCATGTGTCGGCCGCGTCACATGGGTAGTGGCCGAGTGGTGTGCAGCCTGGCCATAGGTCAGTGGTGGTGGTTTTGAATAAAACGAATGGTCAAAGACGTATCAAAAGTCAAAGATGTCAAATAAAAAAACAGAGGTGATAGTATATAGTCTATGTCTCAACTTTTTTCCTCATCCACATAAACAAAATGCTGAGTTAGTATTTTTTTTAGCTAGTTGACTAAGCATCATTGCCAGTGGTGTATCAGGGAGGTTTCCGTATGCCTGTGCACCCCCTCAATTTTTAGGAAAGTAGTGATATGATATATGGATGGTAAAAAAAGTATTAGTAATGAAATATGTTTCTGAAATATGTTTCATAAAATCTTGAAGATGCAAGTAGCTCAGCAGTGAGAGTCTTCACATATATTGTAGGTCTCAGGTTTGATTCCTAGCTTCGTTCCACTGCCCCTTTTTTATCCCTTTTTTTCACAACGCTGCTTGCTGCATTTTGTTTTCCCTTTTTTTCACAACGGATCCGGTTCTTAGTTTATACTTCGTACCCTGTATTTTGTTTTTTCTTTTTTTCACAACGTATCCAGTTCTTATCTTATACTCCGTGCTAGCTTGTATTCCTTTTTTTCACAACGGATCCAATTCTTAGTTTATACTCCGTACCAATTATTAGCAGGGACTCAAAGAAAATAATAAAAAACTATTTTTAAAAGTACAAAGGTTATTTCTAGTACAAATAGTTCCATTTAATGTCTAAATAAATTTATAAGTTTTAGAAAAATTACAGAAAAATCTCACTAAATCTATAGAAAAATAGGTACTTATTCAATCAAAAATTGGTTTTTTTAATGAAATGAATGAGGTCTATTTTAAAAATAAAAATAACCTATTGCAAACTTTTTTATTTAATATCGACATAATTTTAAGGATCTTAGAAAAATTTAAGAAATTTCTCAGAAATTCTATTAAAGAATGAGGTACTCATGCAAGCAAAATGTAATTTTTAAACTAAATTATACTTAAAATTGTGATGTTTTTAAAAGTGCACGCTCATAATTGGTTTAACACTCGGGCATCCTCTGGAAGTTGAATCCGGGATCCGCCACTGATTGTTGGAGATGCTCGGAGACGTGGATTCTTGACACCAAAAACGGATTCTTCTTGTGTCAGAAGCCTGGCTAAAAGCATCTGCATTGAAGGATAATAATATGCGTTGCACGCTGATCTGCTTGCCGCTGTCCCCTCCTTTTACCGTCTTTCTTTCAGAATTCAGCAAAAGGCAGCATCTATCTTCTTTCAGAAGCGGTTGCCAGTTGGTACTACAGGTCTATAACGACATTTCGTTCGTAGTTGTATTAATAGTCTAGCAGGTAGTAGTACGTATAGAAGATTTGAGCGTGAACTCCGAACCGATACCGTACCTTCCATGTCAGAGGCTCAGAGCCATCCTCGAAGACACTTTCATTCCCAACATCGGCAACGATCGACGCGCGTGTGCATGCATGTGTTCGTTCCAGCATGCTTACGCTACGAGAAGGGAAATTTTAACCAGTTTTACGTAAGTAGGAGCCGCTGCCTCGCCGCTTCCAGTAGGTGCTGCGTATGAATCACGAGGTCGTTTTCTTTCCGGCTAAAGTATCTAGCAGCACAGGGGTCGCCAATACTACTTTGATTCCGCCTACTGAATGAAGCCGGAAAAGCTAAGATTCTTGGGAGATATGAGGCCAAAAGCTTTTATGGGCAGCATCCTTTGAGCTGGATCTCCCAAAGGGAGCCTAGCTTCTCCCAGTGCTATCTGCAGCTCGCATGCAGCAGCAAGGAGCAGCACATAAAAATGGCACGAGGTACCCCTTTTTCTGCGCAGACATTCTCGAAGTGGCACGACGAGCGAGAACATGCGTTCCACTCGGCGCCCCGGCCGCCTGCATAGTGCATACGCCCTTCTTCAGATATCTGGGTGATAAAGAGTGATAGTATTAGATTAGGCTGATGCGATCAATCATGGTACTTGGCACAAATATTGCTAGAGCCAGCAAAGTACATGGTTTCAGGGATTTCCGGCAGGCTGCATGGCTGCTGGCCTGCAGCTTCAGGATCATGGTGGAGTCGGTCATTGGCCCTTTTTTTAATATCTTAATTCCGATCAGACTGATCCGGCCACCGCCGGGATCCATCCATCGATCTGGAGTTACCTGCAGCCGAGAGACAGCCTCTGCCTGCGTCATGTCGCGCCTTTATTTTACACTCCAAGTTGCTGCCTGCCGCGCGCGGTTCATCTGGGCGGATTGCGTTGGGCGGTTGGGACCGGCCGCCCGCCCGCGCGCCGCGATCGAGCTAGCTAGAGAGATCCACCGATCGATGAGACCACGCGTATCGTCACATTTATATACACGACCGCGTCGCTCGAACGTGGACGAGGTGTCAAATCAGGCAGGCGGTTGTGGGTTAACTCGCTCCGGGAACCTGGATGTCAGATCTGGACGCAAGCACGAGACTGGATCCAATCTTGCAGCGGTTGATCCCTGCAGCAGGGGGGCAATGGGAGGCATGCGCAGGAAGAACGGGCGCGGCGTGCGCGCGGCCACGGGGGGTTTCACCTGCCGCGCGCGCGCGGTAGACCGGCACGGCAGTATGGCACGGCGCGCGCGGCTGCACCCCGCAGGAAAGTCGCGGCAGCGCGCGGGTCCGGCCTGCGTGTGTGCCGGGCCCCGTTCTCATCTCCCAGCGCTAACTTGTCGGCGCGGCCGTAACGGCATAAAGCGAGCCCGCGCGCGGGTTGATTGGGGTTAGGGTATTTTCTGCTCAAGTGCTCGATACTCTAAGCTCTGCCATGGGGACACGGGGCCGTCCCACGCCGGTCGGACGAGCGGCGTTAATTAGATCTTGAGCTGAATTTTGTTGTTTTTGTTTCGTCATGTAAAAAAAATCAATAAAATCAATAAAAATTAGAAATATTCTCTAATCAATGTCAGGTACCACATGTATTTTATTCGAATCAGCATGACCAATATTTATTTTTATAAAAAATTTAAAAGAAAATCTAGATGTATAAATGTTGTATGTCAATCCAAAAAAATATATGTGGGAATATACATTCATTAGAGAATATTTATGATTTTTATTATTTTTTTGAATTTGTTTACATTGTAAAATAAAAATAACAAAATTTATCTCGAAAACTAATTCTGGCGGCTAGCGCTGGACATGGAACGGGAGGCTCGTCGGACAACCCCCGCGTCCCTGCCATGGTGAGTTACGACGGTTAACGCGCGAGCGGTTTGCTTAGTAGTATACTGAGTAGTACCTGGGCTTGATTACGGCGGCGGCGGCGCATGCATGCATGCAGCGGCGTGCAACGGCAAATAAATTATGAAGGTGTCACGATTTATGTGGAGGTTGACAGTTGCAACCAACCACCCCCAGCCTGCTGCCAAGCTAGCTAGCTTGTGGGCAGGAGATGGGGGCGGCGTGGTGCTGTATAACTCCGCATGCCTGCGCCTCCGCTACGTATATATGTAGTACCCATGCCACTCGTCCATGCATGCTCCATACAACGACGCGTACACGCATGCTACACGCAGGAGACAACTTGCAGAAGCAAATACAGGTGAGTACGTACGTACCAGTAGTGTACTACTACGTACTGAGTAGTTTACTGCACTGCTTATCATGGTGGTTGTAATGATACAGCACCAAGGTGACGTCTTTACGCACGGGATGCGCGCGCGCGGGCGCACATGGTTATATTCCTGGACGGATCGATCCCTCTCCTCCCCTTTACGTGCAGCCAGCCTTTGATGCTGCTGCTGCTGCTGCTGCTGTTAGCTAGCTAGCTTAGCCTCCGATGGATATCAGTCGTCGATGGGATTGTTAAGGTATTAATTCCCTGCGGGATTCCCCTCGTATGTGCAGTGCAGTGCAGTACCGTGGTTCTCCTGTGCGCGCGCTCGCGCTCGCGTCGCGCCGGGAGGGACCACGCCGCGGCATGTGAGGCTACTCGCGTGAACAGTACCCACCAGCTCATCTGCCCTGGAGCTGTGGGGTTGCATGCCATGGACATGGAGACGCCGCATCATTGCTCGATCGTACGTGCGCTCGCAGGCACGGGGATAGCTAGCTAGCTAGCTACCCAGGTTTGGTGTGTGCCCACGCCCGAAGGAAGTGTCGGTAAGCCCCGTTTTACGGCGGCAGCGGCGGCGCCGCCGCGAGCGCGCTGCGGTGGGTCGACTCGCCGGCCGCGCCGGCCGACGAACGAACGAACGAATGTCGATATGCGGCTTGGCCTGGAGGCTGGAGCAGTGGGGTACTGGGGTGCGTGCATGCATGCGTGTATACATACGTGATCCGATCAATCGATCGGTGCCTGTCATCTTCGGTTTTGCGAGTGAGCTATGGTAGGGCATCGATCTAACACCGATGGCGACAGCGTCGCGGGATGTCGCGCCGCGCTGTAGGGCACAACTCGCTCCGATCGCAACTGATCATCCGTGAGGCACGTACCTACCCGAGCCGCGGGGCTCGTCGCGTCGCGCGCGTGCGTCCAAGACTCCAGATCAGAATACGGGCAAGTCGGCGTTAATTCTTCCCTCAGGTTAATTCACTGCATCTGCATGTCCGGCCAGGGCAGCTAGCTGAACCGTGACTCGCTGGCGTCGTACGTACGTTCCGTTTTGTCATCTACTACTAACTCAATCGGTACCCGGTAGGCCGGTACGTGTAAATTTCAGTTGTAAAATTGTAGCAGCAGGCAGGCAGCTGCACGGATCGAGCCCCGATCTGACTCCACAGGTCACAGGTGTGCCAGGCATGGCGGCTAGCCACTAGCTACTCTAGTACTTACCCTGTAACGCCACCTCTGGCTACCAATCACACGACAGCTCCGCGAAGTTTGCGTCCATTCGCGTCGATCGGTTGGTGCCTGCCGGCCTGAAACGAATTATGTGCTCGTAACTTCAATTCACGCGCTCGCACGAATGTCCCGTACGTGCAAACGGTCGAATTTAGGCGCCCTCGCGCGCACGGCTCGGCACGTCGCGTCCGCGAGGAGAAAAGGTTCGGCTAGCCACGGCAAGCTAAGCTAAGCTACCTAGCGAGCGATTGGAGTGGAGTCCGTGCGTGCTGGATAGGAGTATATAGGTAGCTAGGAGCCGCACGAGAGGCTGGAGGAGGCGCGCGCACATGAGGATTGAGGAAGGCGAAAGGCCTCGCAGGAGGCTTTATTCCGCGGTACTTCCGGTCTGGCCATTTGCTCCGCGCGATGCGATCGCCTGCGATCGAGCGACGTCGAGGGCCGACACGCACGAACCCTACGCGGCCGCGGCGTTTTACTCCTCCCCATCCCACCCCGCGCGCCACTGTGGTCTATGTGGAGGCTAGAGCGAGCTAGAAGCCTAGAAAGGCCGGCTTCTTTACGCCGAGCGATCGGATTGTCGAATCGAACGTCGGTCAGGGCATGCACGTCTACGACGGCCTTCCCTGTATCGGCCGCGATATCATATCACTCTCCTCTCTATCCGATCATATTACCATCTTCCTTTCTGCGCATCTTCGTATCCACGACCTCTAGCTAGTGTGGCTACTTTCACATTGGCAACCCTAACTCGTCTCTCTCAATGGCTATAACCATGAACATCTCGTTTATGACAACCTCATCATCGTCTAAAGCTTGTGGAGGTGTATCATATTTGGTGGGTAGGCGAAAGGAGTCGTGAAAAAATGATCTTTATATGGAAATGAAGAAATATGGAGTAATCGTTGAAAAAATATTGAGGAATCGAAGGTAGATCGAGAGGGCTATCATCAAATTGAGTAAACTTGCTTGCTTCTTCTCTAGTCTAAGCGCGCACAATGTTTCTATTACGACTGCGGGGGATATTAACTTACTCCAGTTGATTTTTTATCCAATGTTATGTGTGTACTACCGCTACGACTAGGGGGTAGACCTCCCTATATCGTAAGGATATAAATGTTCTAATTAAACTACAATAGTAGGGATACAAGAGTCTATCTATCTGAAAAACAGAGCTACCCTTCCACCGCCTACTAAAATAAGAGGAGTGTCTTTTCAATTTAACTTGAAACTACGAACCATAGTGAGGTTATTTGGTCATAAGTAGTATCGTAATTGGGTTTTTAGTCTCTAGAGCAACTATAACCTATCTCCTTGTAGAGGGATACAATTATGCTTATTGTAATACTAGAGTAGGCACCATATTGTACTATTTTGTTCCTCAGAACTAGTTTGGCCTCCATGGAGAACCCTTTACTTTGTACATCCCATGCATTATATTGAGGCCATGTGACAAAGGTCTGGCACAATTGCCCTTTTGCTTCATTAGTACCTTATGATGAAGTTGTTCCTCTGCTTCGGCTACCTAGTGAAACTCTCGCGCCTGAGGTTCTAGCTTTGCTTCGCTTTGCTGTCCCCAGCGAAATGGATAGCTTCGGTTGGGCTTCCTTGGTGGAGCTTCCATGAGGCTCTACCTTTGATGCACCTTCAATCATCATGTCGTCAGGGGTGGATGGATCACCTGAGAGATGGGAGGAGGGAGGTGGGGTGCAAGGGATGCAGATGAAAGACCTGATTATTTTTTTAAAAAAAATTCACGCTGCTTATTTTTGCAAACCTACATAAGGTAGAGAGTGGAGTAGTTGTGTATAAGCTTGGTGTATAACCAATGGTCGCTAAGAGCATGTCCAATGCGAGTCCAAATTTGATCCAATACAGTAGATTTGGGACCATAAATAGTGAATTCAGGTTTGTGAATAATAAATTTGGAGCAGCAAACAATATTGGGCCAAAATAATGGATTTTGGCATGTGAATAATAAATTTTGAGGCTGCGAAACAATATTGGGGCTAGCCTTAAGGCTAGCACTAGGCATGCCCTAATAGGCGACGGAGTTCTTTTCGTAGGTGTAAGAGCATCTCCAACAGTTCCTAAAACCTATTCCCCAAACTAGATTTTAGGCTTTAGTGTGCAAAATTACAGGTCCAACAGTTCCCAGAAACTACTCCCCATTTTTTCGCGCGCCCAAAAGAACCTGCCCTCGGCGTAGATTTGCGCACAGCCTCTGCGCTCCCTATCGCCGATTCCGCGCGCGCGCGCGTTCGCGCCTCCTCCCCGTGCACCATTGCCTGGCGGAGGTCGCCGCGCTCGGCTGCGGCATCAAACAGTCGTCGCGCTCGGCCGCGGCAGCCTCCGCCACCCGCAGTGGCAGGAGGTCGCCGAGGTCGTCTCCTCCCGTGACGGCTACTCCAAGCCGCACAAGTCCGACGCCCAGGAGGTCGGCCGCGGCCATGACGGACCTGTGCTTCCTCAGCTCGTCTGCCTGGTGGGTGACGCAGTACTCGGCGAAGGTGGGGAGAAGGAGAGCGTGCGCGTCCTTGACCGGGAGGGAAAGGAGTCGCTCGGCGGATTCCCGGGAGAGGCGCGGGAGCACGAACGTTATTGGTCGAAGAGTGAGATCTATCCTGTTAGGTGCACGGATCAGATGCGAGCGTGGATTCCGCAAGAAATTCCGACGCGAGTGCGAAATTTCCCATGTACCTATTTGGGTTTACCTCTCAGGCCGACCAAACTAAAGAAGGCCGATGTTCTTCCGCTGATTGAAAAGGTCAGGAGCAGGTTAGGAAAGTGGAAGGCGAATCTACTTTCCAGAGCAGGCCGTCTTGTGCTCATTAATTCTGTCCTCTCCTCCATGCTGGTTTACCATCTCATGGTTTTCAATTGGAAAAATGGGCAACAAGGCGAATTGACAGGATCAGACGCACTTTTCTTTGGAGAGGTGACCAAGGCTGCCATGGGGGACATTGTCTCGTGAATTGGGCGAAAGTGTGCAGGCCAAAAGAAATGGGAGGATTAGGAGTAATTGATCTTGACCGCTTTGGCAGGGCATTAAGGTTGAGATGGCACTGGCAGGAGTGGAGCATAGATGCGAAACCGTGGCGAGGTTTGTTTTCAGATTTGATGGCAGCAGACTGTGCCCTCTTTCGGGCATCCACTCAGTTTGTTCTAGGTGATGGGACACGTGCAGATTTCTGGTCCTCCCACTGGATTGATGGGCAAGCCCCGAAAGATCTTGCTCCGCTGTGCAACAAGTTAGCCAAGAGAGCAAAACTTAGTGTGCAGGATGCCATCTCGACTGGTTCATGGATGACACCTCTCAGAAGGATATCCAACGCACCGCAGATCGTAGAGTTTGTCCGTTTATGGACAACGCTACAAGGTGTGGCTTTGAATCCACACGAGCAGGACAGGGTCCTTTGGAACCTGACAGGTGACAGGGTCTACAGCTCAAAGTCCGCTTACAGGATACAGTTTGCAGGATCTTTCTGGGATCATGATTATAGACGGATTTGGAGAGCGAAGGTGCAGCCAAAATGTCGTTTCTTTTTCTGGGTTGCGGTCCAAAATAAGCTGCTGACGGCGGACCGTATAATGCGGCGAGGGTGGCCTTCTAGCCATATATGTGTTCTTTGTGATGCATCCCCGGAATCACACCAACACTTGCTCCTCGAATGCCCTTTTGCCAGGCAGATTTGGCATCTTCTGCAGCCCCAGTTGTCAGCTACAAATATGTTGTCTGCGTCCTTCCCATCCATAGGTGAATGGTGGGATTCTTTGCATGGAGGACCGTCCGCTAGGCGGACGGATGACTGCATCTTAATACTTGTTTGTTGGCATATCTGGATGGAGAGAAATAACCAAATCTTTAGAGGGACTGGTCTCTGGCCGGCTGACAGTAGCTACTTCTATTCTTGATGTTGTTGTGTACCAAGGCTTTCATGTAGGTCCATAGTGTGTCTTCATAGGGCCCTTAACTGTGTTGTTCTTTCGGTCGCTATGCCAGGTGTAACTCCTGAACGTTGTACCTTCTTTTCCCTCTACTTTTGAATGAACAAGGCCGGGTTGAACTGACAGCGAAGGACTAACAGTGATTCAACGTACTGTCAAGCAGATTCACGACCAAGTAAGTGTTAGCTAATCCGTGCGTGCGTGCGTGCATATATGGCTCCGTGCCCCGTACGTGCATTCATGCGGACGTGGCGGGAAGAAATTAAAGGGCCTTGATTCGACCATCGCGTCATTGACTTCGATGCAATAAAACCATGAACTGAATCGTGAAATGACTAGCGAATCACGTCATATATAAATTATATACGAGTATATAGCCTGAGAAAAAGAAACGCGGAGTAATAAGGCGAAGGATAAATGGCGATTATTCCAAGATTCTTGATGGTTGAGAACTGAGCCGTGCGACGACGGGAAAATATATCTGCAGGCGCTACGGTTCAATTCGTCGGCTCTCATCATATTTCTATGACCGAACTGAACTGAAAGTGCGGCACATATATCTAAATGGAGAGGAGATATTTGCTTGACTTTGTTGCCAATATTTTAATATATGTGCTCCTATCATCAGATCATGATAATTGCATGCTTGGGGAATAAACAGCTAGCTAGCTCCATGATATGCTAGTCACGGCTCTGTAGTTTATCTCGCCTAGCCAGCAACTAAACCGAAACAATCATTCTTAGATGCCGTATTATTATATGCTTACATGATTGTTACAGCTGGGTAAAATATGCTTCGCGAACTGCTGCCGCCTGCCGGATGATCCGAGCCGTACGTTGTTGTCTCTGCAGCGCGACCGCGCGCCTCAGGTAATCAAGATAGCTACGTTTTAACTGTTTACTCGTGAGTGGTATAAGTGCGATATAAGTGCAATATATTATGGCATCTGTGAGGAAATGGTCGGCCAAGAAGTGTTATATGATTGCTCGTTCACCGATCGATTTTACTACAGCGGCTTGGCGAGCCGACAGGACTGCCAATTCCAGAAACTAATTCATAATAAAGTTAATTAGAGCCCCCTACAATCCTGACATCTCATGACCCGCCAACGATCCGGCTCCTCCTGATACTAACACTTGGTCTTGGATCCAAGTCTCAGGTCCAACTGGAGTCACAACCCACTCAACCCAAAGACTAGCTTGAATGATGATGGCCACCCCATCTTTTAAGTTGTACTCACCTATCACCGCTAACCGATGTATGACTAAATCTAACAATCTTCCCCATCACACATCGGACCATATGTCCGACACCGTGCGATTTTTTGAAGACGTTCTGGGTTCGACCTAAATCTCTGATACCACTTATTGAAGCCCGTTGCGATCATGTGATCTCATGTCCCGCAAGCGATCTGGCTCCTTATAAGATCAACATCTTGTTTTTGGACTTGTTTACTCTTGAGTGATACATGAGGATGCGGTATATTGCGCTACTACATTTAGATCCAGTAAATCATTTCGAAGAGAAATGCACTACACGTGACAAGAAGGTACACCTTCTTTTTTAATTTCATCTGGTTATAGATTATAATCTGAAAAAATGGGCCCTTGATATGTAGCTTGGAGAGTCCCAAAAATTATTAAAAATATTTTATAAGATTTGAGAAGGACCATTAATAGCCTTAAAATGGTCATAAAGTGGTATACAATATTTGATTCGTAAAAAGGATAAATTTTCAGTGTCTTTTAAATTTTAATTTAAGTTAAAAAGTACCATGATTCTTCTGAAAGCTCCAAAAACCATTGTTATATCTTTAGTGGTTCCTCTAAAATCCGTCAAAACTTTTTTTACAATTTTTCAGGCTCTCTGCTCCTAGCTCACAACTTTTTATATTATTTTTATAGTTGAATTATGTTGAAAATAAATCGGATAGCGAGAACTGAACAACTTATGCCCATTTTAAATGTAGTGTAAAAAGAGCCCTAATCTAAATTTCTACGCAGATTTTCCTTCAGTTTTTGTTTTGTTGCTCCTTGTCCTTCCCCTTCCAGCATCCCCTATTCACGCAGTGCACTGCTCTCCGGCTGAAATGTCAAAACACGACCCGATCACGTCAGCATTATGGATAGATATGTCGATCGAGCCGTGCAGGTCTCTTGACGAACTGACCTGCGGGAAGCGTCCGTCTCCAAGGCTAGCCTGCCTCACGCCAGCTCTTCGGGTCGATGAGGTCATCACATTCTGCTTGCCTCCACGGATGTGGATGTGTCTTGCACGCGCACCCAGCTCGCCAACGGCACGGGCAATGCCAACGGCGCGACCATGCGGATGATATTTTTAGATAATAAAAACAGAAATTCTAAACAACGTGAGACGGGATCCCCCCCCATGCGACACGTGTCCAAGCTCACCCCCTCGCCCGCGCGCGCGCGCTCCCCTTCGCCCGCACCCAGCTCCTTTCGCCCGCGCCCATATTTCGGGTATTTTTCCCCTGCGGGAAGCGTCCGTCTCCAGGCTAGCCTGCCTCACGGCAGCTCTTCGGGTCGATGAGTTCATCACATTCTACTTGCCTCCACGGATGTGGATGTGTCTTTCACGCGCGCCCAGCACGCCAACGGTGTGACCATGCGGATAATATTTTTAGATAATAAAAAGGGGAGGCACTATTTGGCAGGCTCCTGCAATTTCAGCATTTGTGCAGCGCCTGCCATGTACATGCATGCACACCTCGGGTAAAAAAATTCCACTATCGCAAAATATTTTTTTTCAATAAATGGAATGTGGAAAAACAGTTGAAATTTAGTAGAATTTTTTGCGCCTGCACGATTTCGTAAATTATACGAGCAAAAAATCTCTCGACGTGAAAAATAGAAAACAAAATAAAACTTATAATAAATAGAAAACAAAATAAATCTATAATAAACGGAAAACAAAATAAATCTATAATAGATCAGACCTCGCGCAAAAAATTCCACTATCGCAAAACATTTTTTTCAATAAATGAAAATGTGGAAAAACAGTAGAAATTTAGTGAAATTTTAACTATATATTTTTTTCAGTTAACCAAAAAGTGGAAAATCAGTTGAAACTCACTGGAGCAACAAGCGCCTGCACGATTTGGCTCCATGCAGGCGCCTATCAAATAGCAAAGGCAATAAAAAAAGCCGCCTCTATGAAACGTACGTAGCTTTTTTGTAAATTAACGATTTGTGTTGCATGTTGCTTCCTTCTCTGCACTGATGCATGGCGCCTTAAATTTGACGACACTGGTTCTTTAGATTCTCTAGAACATATTGTTGAAAAGTATAAGTGAATTGTCTATCTATTTTCATCAGTTTAGTTTTTTTGTATGAACAGGTCGATGAATAGTTTTTTAGACTCTAGGCTATATGTATTATACCATGTACTCTTTGTAATACATTAAACATGTTCTCTCTTTCATTGTATCAGAGTCAGAATAATAGAATTCGAATCCTAATATAGACGCAATTGTCGTCCGCTCCTATTTTCGACGTGTTGCAGCCGAGGCTTCACTTGAGAGAAGTATTGAAAATTATAAGTGAATTGTACATCCTTCTACATCAGTTCAGATTTATGAATGAATTAAGGAAACTTCTAATATTTGTGCGAATGATATGAACCGTCCATTCCCTTAAATCATACGGTGCACGTTGAAAGATACAGAGGTAAAGGTACTTATGTACCGGTGGAGGTACACAAGTATAGAGGGTAACCAGATCATTTCACATTAAATTAATTAGGGGCAAAAACGTCCGCCCCCACGTCCAGGGCCCAGGCACATCGATCAACCCGTCCTCGACGACCTCGGCGGCGGCGGCAGAGGACGTCGACGTGCATCCCGGAGTCCGACACGAACCACCATGCCGACATCGCGCCGCCACCGTCGCCGAATCATGCGAGGCTTGGTCTAGGACCTGTCGAGGATATCGTAGACCTCGTCAACGCTGGGCATGCCCTTCTGCAGCGTGTAGCTCTCCTACAGCGCCTAGTCCAGGTCGAGCTCCGTGGCGGCGGCCACCGCCGCCGAGCTCGAGCAAGAATCTGCCCCGCCGCGCCAGGTCGTGCGAGACACAATCACACACGTCGTTATAAAATTTCAAGTAATTACCCATTAATCCCCAAGTAATTACCCACCTGCCATCAGTTATAAAACTTTCACTTCCTTATATGTCCTTTCTGTGATCAACGGTCTATGTTTCTTTTTTACAAGGTATCTCTATGTATCTCTAAGTAACTCACAAACACCGTAGCAAACCTCATTAATTAATCGGTACATGCAGCATAAATGGAGGAAGTATGTCTTATGTTTTAGCGAGTCTTTTTCTTTTATCTCAAGACTGGTTATAAGACGAACGATGCGGGCTAGCTTGCGGTGTGGTTACGTCGAGAAGCTCCCGTAACTAGTTTACAACAATTTGGTCATTTTAGGTTTTAGCTATTCATCCTAGCATTGGATACTTGGGGATGAAGTACAGGACATCTGTTCTTAAAATAGTTAACCTTCTGAACACTGTCTATCTGGATCAGTCGGCAGTTAAAGGCGTACTACTACTGCTACTAGCTTGTTTAATCTAATTAATCAAGACCCCCTTATTAACTATCCATCATGCCCATCATTTGTCTGCTTGGAGCTGGCCGAGGTCCGCTTTTATAATGCCCTCAACCTCAAGGGCATCATCAATCATTGTCACTTCGAGTTAGCATGGATCACGCTGCACAATCACGGAGAACACCAACTCACCAAGTGCAGGAGGTCGTGCGCCACCTGGGTGCACAGGAGATTAGATTCCACACCAACACACGCATATATATGCGCCCCGGCCGCCCCCCTTTAACTTTGCTTTGGTAGTGATCAATAACTTATGATGATTAGGGTATAGTAGTACTGCTCCTGTGCGCATACACGGCTTAGTACTCCAGTGGTAGCAGCAGCAGCGCCTAATGATGGGCAGGCTGGCAGCCAGAATGTGCTGCTCCAAGGCTCCAACCATCGAGAGGCAGCGTTTACTTTAATGTCTAGTAGATGGTTTTCTTGGGTTGTACTACTACCGTATTCTCCCGTTGCTTAATTTATGCCAGCCTTGCGTATATTACAAGGTACACAATGTGGCCTACAGCTTAATGGGGGTGTGCTTCCAATTAAGCAGTAATGGTATGTGTACCATTTTTCCTTCCCTGAAAGTACGAATATATCTTGACGCGCGGGCATGGCAGATTTGAAACAAGGACAAGGTGGAACGGGCATACATGATACATCGCACCAAACTCACTGCCCTGGTCACCAGGTTGCCTGAAAGATACCATGCCCGGCTTTATGTGGAATTACATTTCTTTTTTGAGCTACGTTTCTCGGTCAAATGGATCTAAACGTAGTGTTCTGCAACCACGGTTTGAAAAACATATACGGAGATAATGAGACAAAAACTGATTGGGGAAAATTAATAAAGAAAACGGGGAATATATATATCTATTACTCCCAATGGGGCCATCAAGTTTTTTTTTTTTCCTAAGGACACTCCCAAATCCCAATGCAATGCAATGATGCATGTTAGCTGTTTTTATATATAGCTGCCGCATAGGACGATTTGCTAATGTGGATGATAATTTATATGTCTATATCCTTGAAACAATGGTGATAAACCATAACGACACTCACAATGCATGTACAATCTCCTTAACTGCTTGTAGGAAGTGAGAGCAACAAACATTAATGCCTGTTGAGAATATCATTGCAGTGGGCAGTTTAATTTCTACCTGTTGTCTCTCTATTTTACCGTAGTTTGAGCCTTCCGCAACGAGGATAAAAACATATGTTTAGTGTATTAAGCTAGCGTGATATATTTTCCTCATGAATAAAGAGTGTTTTTCAAGGCGGACCATTGTTGCTTGTTAAATGGTGCGTATCTATCTATTATACAATGCGCTAGCAGCGCGTTGCTCCGGCTGACATATATAGCTATACGGCTAGGGCTAGCCATATGTCACATTATTGGCCACACTTTATACCTATGGAAATACGGTCCCTTCACCAGCATGCGTATGATTCTCCCTTGTGCATGGTTATAGTTTCTTAGCAATCCATGCTTGCGTGGTTACGGGTTATGCTCGGGAAACCCATGCCTCTGGATGATTATTGAAGACCGTAGTCGAAATTCATATGTTTAGCTATTTCCCTCGGTAGTGTTGACATAAAAAAAATATCAAAAAATGGATGCTTCTAGAAATCGGTTTAATGGCGAAAACGACTTTTGAAAGGTTTCAGATTGTTACGAGTCAGGATTCATGAAGGCCCCCGCAAAAAAGACGATGGACTTTGTAGCACGCCAAATTGAAGAAAGGCTTGAACTTGTATCTAGATTTAGACATAATTTTATTTATTTAGCAAGTTATTCTTAATTTATAAGTTAGGTAGGTTAAAGTATAAATATTCTTGTTAGGAATAAGTTAGGAAATAAGAGTTTGAGCTAGGGTCCGCCTTGGGCTATAAGTCAATATGTTAGTAGTATAAATAGGGGTCATGCATGATGCATAATGTAGAGGGTTCTTGACCAATCAATCAATCTATTTTTATGTATCTTTACTTTTTTTCGTATCTTGTGTTTACCTCGCCGGTGAGTACTGTCTCAATTAAGTTCGATCTTCTCGCCGCCGACATCGGGGAAATTACATTGCTGCACATTGCAGTCCGCCGAAGGATTTAGATCTCGCTACTCATACTATCGGATTGACTTTTTCATTAAACTGATAGTCCGTTTATTTTGATATGTTTATTGCATAACTTCTTGTGTAGTTGCTTGATCATTTACTCTACATTATCGGCTATTCGATCTTGCTGATGTTTTCTGCGTCACCTTGCTGATTACAGGGACAAATTGACTAGCACGCGCAAGAACCCAATTATTGGTGTTGTCGGGATTCTCATCCTAAGCCCGCAATATTGGCACCGATACTGACGCTTATTGGCTTCGACATAAATTGGCATGTTCATTGGGACCACCATCGTCTGATAAAAAAAAAATCATGCGTACTTCTTGCAAGATCACGGATTGTGAGTGTCAGACTTTCTCGAAATTGATTTTATGCAAGATTGCGAATTGTGGATGTCAGGCTTTGTGACATACCCAATTATTTTTCTTGCCATTTTTGGCATAATTTTTCCATGAAAAATCAACATTTATTCTCCTTAACCTCCCCATATTAATTTAATAGGAATTTTTTGAACCAAATATCTATTTTTTTCCAAATAAGAGATTATGCCTCTCCAATTTTCTTGGGAAATAAATCTCATAAAATATCCTATATTATTGCATATTTGAAATCTCCTCATTTTTTTGGATTTTTAAAATTTATTTCATATTTTTCCAAGGTCTTATCTATTTTCCATAAATTTCTAATGCTTAATCTGAAATGTGAAAAATAATTTCACAATTTAATCAAAACTTTTCCTTTTCTGAAATATTCCATATTATGCCATCCCTTTTGAGAATGCGACTTCTACATCACCCACCAGTAGCCTACCAGCTCTTTTAAGTGACTACCAACGGCCAAGATCTTTCTCTCCAAATTCAACGACATGCGATGAGCCATGACATCCTGGTTCAGCCAAGCAAATGCTACGGCGCCCATAGTTTCTTAACCTGATGCAAAGGTCTTCTCGGTTTCTCCCTCCTCCGGCCGCACCGCCTGGTTGGAACCTTTGGCGCCGCCGTTTCCTCCACGTTGCTCACGAGATTCTGACGTTGCCGTCGTTTCCACATCTCCCCGTCTATGTATCAACCTCCTAGGAATCCTCTTGACTCCGCCAACCTTTTCTGCCACCCTATCGCCCCTACTTCATCGCCATTTGCCCTGGATTCTTCGCCGTGGTCCTAGACACCTTTGGTCATGGTTGCGACCATCGCCGCTTGCGCCGCCTATAAATAGGACCCTCCCGAGCATGGTCATGCCAAAGCCACTTCACTCCACCCTTAATCACCTCCTTCGTCGATCCGAAGCTCTCCCTCTGCCGCCTTCGTCTCCATCTCTGACAATGCCCAGTGAAGCCGTTCCATGCATCGCCAGACTACGATGTCAACGTGTTGAAGGAACCACTTGGTCTCACAAAGGTGCTCGTGCTGCCCCTGCTCGCCAATGATCACCGGAGCTTCCCTGCCTCCGTAACCCATGAAAACTGTCACCACCACCTCGCTATCCGTCCGCCTCCATCCTCCACGAACATTGCAAAGGCCACCAACAGGTCCGCCACCTTCTATATTTTGTTCTTTCGGTCATGGCTTGCCGGCATTGCCCAACCTCAAGGAGCTCCCCTCTCTACTTTCACCGACAGGTGGGCCCTGTTTGTTGGCCAATGCGCGAACTCTTTAGTTGTGCCTGGGCCTCCCTCTCCGCCAGTAGACCAAAATGGGCCAAAGCCCATTCCAGCGGCCCATTCCCATTTAAATTTGTTTTTCTTTTATAATATGTAAAAATGATGCCCAAATTTTTATTTAAAATAATAAAATTCATCCATAAATTTTGCAAAAAAATCATAAAATCTAAAAGGTGCTGAAATGTTGATAAAAAAATAAAATCACACTTTTCAGTGATAAAATAGTATAATATTTTTCCCTTATCTTTAGTATTTGAATAATGCTTTTAAAATTCTGAAAATAATCTCCAACTTTTCTAAAAACCTTCAAAAATATTTATCAGCGCAAAAAATTATTTTTAAAAAATCTATTTTTAAGGTTTCTATCATATATCTTCTGCAATTTCCAGTTCAAAACTCTGGCAATGCAATTGTCGTCGACCTTGATCTCCACAAATTTGTTGATCCACACTAAAGATTTTTCACTTACACTTGTATAAGTCCTTGCTATCCGGAGAACCGTTGAAGTGATGTCAAAGCCACGCTTTCCACAAAAGAATAATTCTTTTAATATTTGAATCATACAGCCCATCACCATCCTAAGCAACCCTAATCTCTTATCCAAAAATCATCAATTTTCATGCACGAGTAATTAACAAGTTTATCGTAGTGACTTTGTGGACAGGGCATTGCACTGTTTGCGTGATTTTCCATAATGATTGAGCAAGTGAGTCACCAGAGTGCGAAGCTCAACATTATTGGGGTTGTTTTCTCAATATCTGCGAGATGTGTGCAATATTGCAACACAGCCTCTGTGGAAAACTGCAGCAAAATTGTGCCTCAAGCGGCCCAGTCCTTGTTATTTGCATGTCCAGCGGCTAGCAGATTCAATTCCCATTCAGTGACCATGCGAATCGAGCGCACGGCTTCAATCCTCTTCTTTCCTAGTACACACTCTTCCCTTTGATCCTGCCACGAAATGCCCTGCGCCTCCTGCTCTGCTTAGCCACGATGAATTTTTGAACGCCATGAGAGCAACAAACTTGAGCAAGGGCCGGTGGTCCTTGGCAAAGTGCCGCCCGAGGCCTAACCAAGAGAAGATTCAACAGAGAAGAAAGGTCGATGAGACTAGAGAAGAAAAGGAAGATGCTCAGACTCTGCGCAAGTGGAGGAGAGGAAGAAGCTGAGGGAAGCATCCACTCGTAAATGAAGAGGAAGAAGCAATCTCATAGAGGAGGGAAAAAGCAGAGAAAAACTTGATTGAACTAAAATCGTTTGAGGTTTTTCACTCAATTGTGTCCATTAAAATAGGTTTATGAAATGAACACTTAATGGTGTAACTATATGTTCCGATCTATCTTGAAGGAAATAAGTTTAGCTCTCTAATTAGTACAAGCTGGTAAATGTAATGCCTTGTAAATTTCTAACTATCATGTTTTGCAGCTAGCCGCATGGTAGCGTCTAGCCGCATGGTAGCGTCTAGCGTGCCCACTATACCGCACCATTCATTAGTGGTTGAATGCGTTCGTCTGTTTAGAGTGTTGCGTCTAGCAGAGACACATATGGACAATCCACGGACGCATCCATTTACGTCCCTAGGTTCAGTTCTTTTCAGCTTAATAGCTTAACGGCTTAACAGCTTAACGACTTATTTACGTTTTTAAAACACATATGTTTTGAGTTTTTTTAGCTTGTTTTTTCGCTATTTTGATGGTGGGTTCTAACGCTTTAAAAAGCAAGTCAAACGAAATGTATCTGGATCTCGAGACTACCTCGAGAAGGTCTCAAGTTCAGTCATTTCAGCCGTTCAGCCGGTCAGATCAGCTCAAAAAAACAGGGCCGTTCAATCTAAGACCTCATCTATTTAGGGCATGTATAATGCACCATCTCAATTGTTTATAAACTGTCTATTAGAAATGACACATCATATTTTTGCTGACCTATAGAATAATCAATGACCAGAGAACATCGCTTCACACAGCCTAGTGCAGCTAGTACACATGCAACAGCACAACATGCAGCCAATGAGAGCACAACACGCAGGTGGTACAGGGGTACAGCAGGTCCATTTTATTTTGTTTTGCTATATCTTTTGAACAGTAACTCTGATTAACGAATCGGTTTCAAAAATGAGTTATTAATATTTTTTCGAACAAAACTAGACCACAAATTTCAAAAAAAAATTTGAATTTTTGATAATCTATTGTTTGTTTTTAATTTTTAAATTTTCGTTTAAAATTTATAGTCACTCAATCAACACAGCTTTAAACTTCATGCAACTATTTTAAATAACTGTGTAGATAGAAAGAGACAACTCACTGTATACACTGTCTATACAGTTCTCTATAGGTGATATGGCAATGTTTTAGAGACATCAGCTGTCTCTAGCATTGTACATGCCCTTAGGATGGTCGGTAACTTGGCATCGGCTAGGTCCTAGCCTAACAGGCAGGGCGTGGCGACGGTGGTATTACCTGTTAGGAAACTACTCGGCTTCCCCACGGTGAGTCCCACATTGGACCTAGTGTGGGGACCCAATTTCCAATATTGAATATTAAAATTTTTTCTCTAAAATAAAAAATTACAGAATTATTTATACAACCACACTTTATTTTTTATAATATTTTACAGAGAGGGTTACAATACCAAAAGCGGTATAATATACAATTATAACTCCTAGTTTAGAGTGTAGGGAAGACTTAGAAGTCCTGGCCGAAAAGATCCATTTTTTTTCTTCTGTTATTTCAAAATCTGCAACGGAAAATAGATCTGTTCATTTGAAATGAACAGCTCCCGATTATACAGTAAGCATAAACTTACAGGTTCCAATAGGAATTAAATAGTAACTATATGAAGGGATTGACAAATAATACTATTGGCTTTATTCAGTATTTTTATGCAATTATTTATAAATTCTAAGTTCTATATTATTTTACCAGAATTTCTTTTTTTATAAAAGATTTTAAAACATTAATAAATCCTATCTTCAAATACTTCATGCCTTAATAAATCTTCTTTCAGATGTATTTTTTTTAAAAAAATCAAGAGTATTATGAATAAAATAGGCATCACCCAATATGGTTGGATGTTTAAAGTGTCATTTTTATTCAATATGACCCAGGGTTTTCCAATATCTCGCACACCGCGCAGATATTGAGAAAATAACCTCAACAATGCTAAGCTCCGCACAATCACTACGATAACCTTGCTAGTGATTCACTTGCTTGAAGCATTGTGGAAAATCGCGCAAGCATTGTAAAATACTAAAAACAATGCCTCGCTTTTGAAGTCATTACGATAACCTTTCTAATGACCTGAGCCTATACATTTTCATTTTTATTCATGTTTCACTTCCATATCAATAAATTATTTTATCATATGGACAATTATTTCTACCCTATCTTTTGAAATACATAAATATTATTAAAATTTTCCTATGCAAGGGTAGTGTACAGGAGAATTAATTTGGGAGGGCTTTTGGTAGTTGGGTTTTTGGAATAACTATTCTATATAAATGAAGAATTATATAGGTTAAGTATGGGGGATTTGCATAAGTAAATAACTAAAAAGTAATGCAATAATTAAATAAATAACTGACAATAGGAATTTCAAAGTGCATCAAGGATAGGAAAACATGCCTTCTTCGGGGATCGACTCGGATTCTAACAAGTTTTCCGGATAGTCGTTTTTAGGAAATCCAGAAGTATTTAATTCAATATCTAACGACGATAATGAAAAATAAATTCAATAAATATGATATTTCAAGATTTATGAATGCATAAAATCTGAATGCAGGGGATATGGATTTGTTGATAGGGTGATGGTTTGTATGATTTTGTAAGATGGAAGATTTTTTTTTATTTCGACATCATTTTGGGAGTCCTCGGGTAGCAAGATTTATGCATGTGTACATGGGATAAATTTTAGTGTGGATCAACAAATTTCCAGAGGTCGGGGGTGCGCGCTAGCGCGCGGCATGGGTTCCCTCTTTGAGCGGGGGAATGCATGAGCATGAAGCATGGCAGGGTGATGGCACGCGTGTAGCGCCTCGTGGGCCTGTGTTTGGCCATGCCGTCAAATTCGATCCAAAATCGATCAATTTGATGATTTTTTCTCTTTATAGGATCTTCTTACGAAAGGAAACCGATCTTATAAGTCGGATGAATTCTTCTGGGAGGCTGGGACGAATCCGATTTATGAGATCGGGACGAATCGAAGACCTCATCTATTTAGGATGGTTGGTAACTTGGCATCGGCTAGGTTCTAGAGCCTACAAGGCAGGGCGTGGCGACGGTGGCATTACCTGTTGGGAAACTACTGGGTGGGGAGCCCGGCCCAGCTAGGGCCGGCCGGCGGCTTCCCCATGGTGAGTCCCACATTGGACCTAGTGTGGAGATCCAATTTCCAATATTAAATATTAGAAATTGTATCTCTAGAATAAAAAATTACAGAATTGTTTATACAACCACGCTTTATTTTTTTATAATATTTACAGACAGAGTTACAATACCAAAAGCGGTATAATATACAATTCTAACTCCTAGTTTAGAGTGTAGGGAAGACTTAGAAGTCCTGGCCGGAAAGATCCATTTTTTTCCTTTAGGTATTTCAAAATCAACGGAAAATGGATCTGTTCATTTGAAATGAACAGTTCCCGATTATACAATAAGCATAAACTTACAAATTCCAATAGGAATTAAATAGTAGCTACATGAAGAGATTGACAAACACTAGTATTGGCTTTATTCCGTATGTTTTATGCAATTATTTATAAATTCTAAGTTCTATATTATTTTACTAGAATTTTTTTATAAAAGATTTTAAAACATTAATAAATTCCATCTTCAAATACTTCATTCCTTAATAAATCTTCTTTCATATGTCCTTTTTTTAAAAAAAATCATGAGTATTATGAGTAAAATAGGCATCACCCAATTGACATAACTTCATATACCCGAAGTAGGTTCATCGATGTTTTTTGTTAATTAGCTCTGCAGAACCTATCCAACTTTACCCATACAACAACTTCTTATATCGTTGGATGTTTAATGTGTCATTTTTATTCAATAAGACCCAGGGTTTTGCAATATCTCGCACACCACGCAGATATTGAGAAAATAACCTCAACAATGCTAAGCTCTGCACAATCACTACAATAACCTTGCTAGTGATTCACTTACTTAAAGCATTGCGGAAAACCACACAAGCATTGTAAAATACTAAAAACAATGCCTCGCTTTTCAAGTCATTACGGTAACCTCTCTAATGACTTGAGCCTATACATTTTCATTTTTATTTACGTTTCACTTCCATATGAATAAATTATTTTATCATATGCACAATGATTTCTATCCTACCTTTTTAAATACATAAATATTACTCCCTCCGTTCCAAAATATGAGGCGTATTTTGACCGGAGAAAAGTCAAACTTAGTAAATTTTGACCATAAATAAATCAAATAATATGCATCGTTAGTATACTAAAGTTGTACCGAATTGTTCGTATTTCAAAATGTTTTTTTGATACAATATTATATTGTAACAATTCATAATATATAATAGAGGAATCTAACAGTCAAACTATACCTTTAAAGACTTTTGTGGAGTCAAAATATGTCTTATATTTTGGAACGGAGGGAGTATTAATTTTTTGCTATGCTAGGGTAGTGTACAGGACAATTAATTTGGGAGGGCTTTTGGTAGTGGGGTTTTTGGAATAACTATTCTATATAAATGAAGAATTATATAGGTTAAATATGGGGGATTTCCATAAGTAAATAACTAAAAATTAATTCAATAATTAAATAAATAACTAACAATTGGAATTTCAAAATGCATCAAGGATAGGGAAACCTGCCTTCTCCGGGGATCGACTCGGATTCTAACAAGTTTTCGGGATAGTCTTTTTCAGGAAATCAGGAAGTATTTATTTTAGTATCTAACGACGATAAATAAAAATAAATTCAATAAATGTGAAATTTCAAGATTTATGAACGCATAAAATATGAATGCAGGGGATATGGCTTAGCTGATAGGGTGATGGTTTGTATGATTTTATAAGATGGAAGGATTTGTTTTTATTTAGATAGCATTTTGGGAGTCCTCCGGGTAGCAAGGTTTATGCATGTGTACGTGGGATAAATTTTAGTGTGGATCAACAAATTTCCAGAGGTCGAGGACGACGACAACCACGTTGCCGGAGTTCCGAGATGGAAATTGTTAAGAGTATAATGCAAAAATATTGGAAAAAGATTTTTAATAAAATATTTGTGCTAATAATAATTTTAGGATTTTTAAATATTTTAGAAATCATTTTCTGAATTTTTAAAGGTTAAAGAAGTGGAAATAATTTTATTTAAGATTATTCAATTGATGAAAATGGGGTTTAATAATTTTATTAAATTACTTAGTATTTATAGTATTTTATGAAATTTTTGCATAATTTTTGGATAAATTTTGTTATTTAAGAAAAATTGAGCAGCATTACTAAGTGATTTTAAAAAAGGAAAAAAATAAAGGTGGGCTTCGGCTGGGCCTTGGCCCAGTGGAGAATTGAGAGGGGTCTCTGGCTGACAGATGGGCCCCATATGGCATTGAGAGGGGGAGAGATATTTGGAGGGGAGCTTACCGGTGGCCAGAGATGGCGAGGTGATGGCCGGAGAGGATGCCTTTGGGGACGGCGAGGTGGTGGGGCTCGACAGCGAGGGAGGCAACCTAGCGATGAAGCTAGGTGGCGGTGCTTGAAAATGGCGGCAGAGGAGGGAGCTCCGGTGATTGCTGGTGGGAAGTGGTGGTAGGGGAGGGGTGGCTTGACGACGTTGAGCACCGGGGACGGCCTATTTACAGGCGGATTGGGTAGTGGAGGCCAGAGGCAAACGCCGTGGATTCACACAAACTGTGGCGAGCAATTCCGGCAAAGCAACGGCGTTCTGATGGCGCCGCTGAGAGGGGCAAGGTGGGCGGTTACGTGGCGCAGCTGTATAGGCCGAAACCAATGTCTGGAAGGCTCGGGAACGGCCGCGAGGGACGATTCCGGCGAGCTATGCGGCGGAGACGGCGACGCCGGTGGTTTTGTTGGAGGCGGCGCAGCCGGTTAAAAGGTGAAACAATGGCGTTGTTGGATTAGATTTGAAAATCTATGGGCATCGTTGGATCTCCGGGTTGAAGGGGTACGGTGGGCGCGACGTGGCTTCTTTTGAAGCGTCGGATTTTGCTAAAGTAATCCGAGCCGTTGGTTGTAACTTAAAGGATCCGGTGGGCCGTAGCCTGGTGACATCGAAGGCGTGTTTCGGAAAAGGAAAGCGTAAACAGAAGATTTCCAGATTAGGAAAGGATTAAAAGAAATTTCAGAAATTCCTTTAAGCTTTAGAAATTTGTAGAAAATTGATATGGAGTCCACAGAATATGACATAAATTTCTAAAAATCCAGAAAAATGAGAAGATTTTAAATATATGAAAATAACTTATATTTCATGGGATTTATTTTCTTTTAAAAATATAAATTAGCATTTCTTTAACGGTAAAAATTAGGAAATGGTCTAAGAAAATAATAGTTGTTTAGAAGATGGTTTTAGGGATATGCTTTCGTGATTTTGCGAAAACTTTCATGCCAAATTTGGGAAATATTAGGTATGTTACACCTTGCCAAAACCCTAAGCAGCACTATATAAGAAGAGGTGGAGCCCCTGTTGTAAAACCGACCTGAAATCAATAAAAAAAAAAGTTCCACCCTATTCCCATATGTTCTTGTTCTCTCTTTATGATTGTTCGTGTACACCATAACTTGGACTACATTTTGTAGCAAGTTTCCCCAACACGTTATCAGCACGCTCGCTCCCTGACGTGCCGATCAAATCCGCGAGGAGAAGATCTGCATCCACATTTACCGCGTATTATTTTGCGCATCGATTACCTAGTATATTGCAATCTGTGCTTGTTTTGGTTGCAGATCAAGAATTCTTATGCATTTTTCCAAGTAGATTGAAAAATTTTGCAAAACATTTAGTAGATTAGAATTTTTCGGGAGATTATAAAATCAATCTATTAGATTGATTTACCCACGACCAACTTTAAGTCTCTTGCTAAATACAACTCTGTGCTGCATCGCATTTGCACCAATCTGAGCCTCTGTGGCAAGCCAGTCACAGAGCAAGAAAATATTGATTTCCCCACCGCCGCCCGCCGCCGCCGCCGTCGACCGCCCCTACCCCCCGCCGCCGCCGCCGCGCCGGCGCCGCCACGCCGACCACACCAGTATGTCCTTGTGGCCCGTGTTGCTTAGCCCATCCTGACCACGAACGGACGTGCACTGGACCGAAAGGTCTAGATTAGGCCGGTTTTTACGAAAAATTTAAAGGGCCACGAAAATTTGTGAAATATTCCTGAAATTACTAAATTTTGCTGAAACCCCGCTGATTCTTGCTGAATCATGTGAATTTATTTTGAATTGTGTTTTACTGTTTAATATTATTCTGCAATTATTCTGCAAATTTTTGCTATTTACATTATTAGTAAATATTTTGAATCTCGTAATGGCACCATACTGAAACTGCGGGAATTAGTTTATGTCGCGTACCAGTTTAGCACAATTACCTAAAGTAATAATGAATTTGGTTATCTTGCAGAGGATTGAACTCACAAACCGTGATTTTGAGGAACTTGCCCCCCAAGGATAGAATTTTCTGACATGGAAATCCGATGTGGAAATTGTCCTGACAGCAAGCAGCTGCGTTGCACCATTGACATTGGTCAGGGCTACCCCACTGTGGAACAGAATTACCAAGCCCTGTATTTCCTCAGGCACCACTTGTCACTTACTATCAAAAGTGAGTACATGGCAGTGAAAAGTCTCCTGGAGCTATGGAATGCACTCTGCAAGTGCTTTGAGAGGTTGAGATACTCAATTCTGCCACAAGCCCAGCAGGACTGGAATCACCTGAGGGTGGCCGACTTTAATTCTCTTGCTGATTACAACTGTGCACTGCATCGCATTTCCACCAATCTGAGGCTCTGTGGCAAGCCAGTTAGATTGCAAGAAAAGATTGAGAAAACTCTCTTTATTTTCCATCTCAATGAAATTCAGCTAGCCCGCAACCACCGACAGGACAACATTGAGGAGTATAGCACTCTCATCGATATGATGATGGTGTCTGAAATTCATGATAATGTTCTGATGAAAAAAAAATAAGTCACAAGCACCAAGTAACCCGACTGGCACTGAAATTAATTTCAATAGTTACAAGGTGAAGAATCCCAACAATAAGAGTAAGAAAGGGAAAGAAAAAAGAGTGGCAGCAACTGACAAGTCTGATAATCATGGGCCGGGCAAGTCGTATGGCCAGCAGAACCAAACGTGTTTTCGCTTCGGCCTGAAGGGGAATTGGTACAGGATTTGCCGTGGGCATAAGAAAGTGGTCGCGGCTTGTCAAACCAAAAAGAAGCGCCCCATTAAGCGCATCTAGCAGAGTTTCAAGTTGAGAATAGCAATTCTAAAGACTAATTTGAAGAGAATGATTTCCTTGGGGAGGAACTGGCATTTCTCCCACTGCCCCTCCTGGCCCTAGCCCTGAAAGCGCCGTGAAGATAGATCACTTTGATGACTCCGACATCCGGCAGAGTATGGACTATATAGTGTTATTTTACAGCCTGTCACTGTCGTTATCTTAACGTGGTTGCGTTAGAAGACATTTAAAATAAATCGATTAGTATTTTCCCCTTGCATTGTAATCTTTATGAGAGCATATCTTAATTCTCGTGATTGATTTTGAAAAACCTTGTATTTCAGTATGATTGAATTTAAAGTACTTTGAATATTTGCATGAATAAATATGCTTTTCATATGTGATTGTGCCGTTACTTGATTGCAACTATGTATATATTTGTGTAGCGCTCATAGAGAAAATTGTGCATTGTGTATAGTGTTATTACGAATAGTATCATGAGAGAATCGAAATACATCCAATTTATCTCAAAAAATATTGGTTGTATCATCACTATCGCTGTAAGCAACATTTGCGTTGTAGGCTCGGGAAGAGGCTATACAATTTTGCCTATGGGAACTATTATTGATATAAAAGATACATTATTATACCTTGAATCCAGTCGAACACTATTGGGTTTTCGCGACATCTGTGTCAATGGTTTTCACGTAGAAACCATGGAAGAAAATAAAAATGAATTTTTGTGCATCATGCAACACAATGGATATGAGAAGCTTTGTTGAAGTGGTCGAACGTGAGTTTACTCTCTACAAGGAACCATGCGTTCGCAAAGCTAATCTCGCAGATTATACACCTTAAAGATGTATTTCCTGAGTATAACATCAAATCCATTCGCATGGACAACGCCGGAGAGTTTACCTCAAAGGTTTTTGATGATTATTGCACTGCATCGGGGATTCACCTTGAGCACTCAGTACCGCATGTTCATACGCAGAGCGGGCTAGCAGAGGCATTTGTTAAAAGGATTAAATTCATTGCCTGGCCACTTCTCTTTCAATATAACTTACTGACCTCTTGTTGGGGACATGCGGTACTCCATGCATCAAATCTCATCAACTATCAACCATCGGCCCACAACATCCATTTACCTATGCAACTAGCATAGGGCATGATCCCCAAGATCTCCCATTTGAGGAAATTTGGCTACAAGTTATATGTACCTATATTACCCTGACAACGTGCCGCTATGGGCCCTCTCCGCAAGTTTGGGATTTATGTTGGATATGAGAGTATCTAAATAATCTGATATTTAGAACCCATGACTGGAGATTTGTATACGGTTCGGTTCGCTAACTGCATATTTAACGAGGATAATTTACCGTCATTAGGGGAGAGAATAAGCCACCAGAAGATGAATGCTGAGAAATCACCTGTCAAACAGCCAGTGTAGCAGCATTAGACCCTCGCACTAGTGAAGAAAATGATGAGGTTCAGAAGATCCTAGACTTGAATAAACTTACAAATGCACTGCCTGATCACTTTTATTACTCACGGCGAGTGATTAAATCGCATGTGCCTGCACGCAATGCAACAGAGAGGGTTGCAGTACCAAAGTAAATAGAATGTTCCCCTCAACCTGCTCAAAGGCATAAGAAAAGAGCAGGGAGTCTGGTTACTCTGACCCAAGTATTCGAGGACGTCTAGGGAAAAGAGGGAAGGAGAGTTTATCACAACCAGTTGCAAAGTGCCCCGCCGTGGGATGGGGGGCCGGTTGAGACCCGGTACTGGTAAGGAGCTTACTAGAGAGGCCCTCCCAGATTTGAATGTTCTTTTACAGGAAACAGAGAATGTTCCACAGCAGGAACATGTGCATAATGCCGAAACAAATGTTAGCGCACACATCGGTTATGATAAATTAAAGCAACTTGCTCACTCTATGGGAATACGCGGTGAAGAACAAGATAAAGAATTTGCCCGAAGCAACCCATGATGAAATGGTAATAAATTATGAATTATCCGTGGAAGTAATAGAGCCACAGCCATAATCGATATTTACTATGCAAAAAAAATTGCCTCCATAATTGAAAATGACCCGAGCTTACTTCTCTAGCAGAATATAAAGGAAGGTCGGATTGGGAAGAATGGAAAAAGACAATTATTGTAGAACTCACCTCTTTAAACAATAGACAAGTGTTCGGCCCTGTATGTCGTACACCGAACCACATACGCCCTGTAGGGTACAAGTGGGTCTTTGTTCGCAAGAGGAATGAAACTAATGAAATCGTAAGGTATAAAGCAAGGCCGGTAGCTCAAAGTTTCGCTCGATCATGGGCAGCATTACCTTTAGATATTTTATTTCAATGACAGTTAACATGAACTTGAGAAATGAAATTGATGGATTTTGTGACTGCTTACCTTTATGATAATCTAGATTGTAAAATCTATATGAAGATATCTGAAAGTATCCCCGTCCCGAATGACGATAGAGCCTATAAAAATCTATATAGTGTAAAACTTATGAAGTCGCTTTATGGACTAAGGTAGTCTGTGAGGATGTGGTATAATCATTTAAGTGACTTTCTCTGTAAGAAAGGCTACACAAATAATGAAGATTATCTCTTTATTTTTATATGACGATCCCGAATGGGTTATGCATGATCTCCGTATATGTAGATTATCTAAATATCATCGGGACAAATGGAGAAGTTGAAGAAGCATGCTCTTACTTAAAGTCTAAGTTTGAAATGAAATACTTGGGTAAGACTAAGTACTACTTAGACTTGTACCTCGAGCATTTCCCTCATGGGATCCTAGTGCACTAGGCGACCTATGCTCAAAATTTATTAGGGAAGTTTGGTTATAACAAAACTACTTCATAAGAACCCACATGATAGGGATAGGAAGATATTTGCATAAAGATAAAGACCCTTTCCGACCCAGGAAAGAGGGGGAGGAAATTCTCGGACAGGAAATCCCGTATCTGAGTGCAATAGGAACACTTATGTATCTTACTAACAGTACGCGGTCTGATATAGCATTTGCCGTGAACACGTTGATTTTATACAGTGCAGCACCCACGAAGATGCATTGGAACGGAATAAAGGTTATCTTTCAATACCTCGAAGCATTGACCTTAGCCTGTTTTATAGGAAGAACCAATATATGAATATTGTTGATTATGCCGATGTTGGATACCTTTCGGACCCGCATTCTGATATATCACAAACTGGGTATGTCTTCCTGTGTGATGGCACTGTAATGTCATGGAAGTCGTCCAAGCAAATGCTCGTGGCCACGTTCACTAACCACTCGAAAATCTTGTATTATATGAAGTATTTCGTGAATGTGCATGGTTGAGAAGAATGTGGAAACACATCTTGCAGCCATGTGGATTATCTATTTAGCAGATCTCTACAATTATGTATGAAGATAATATCGCTTGTGTTGAACAAATGCAAATGGGTTATGTGAAAAGTAATCTTACTAAGCATATCGACCCGAAGTTCTTTTATGCACATAAACTGCATAAGTTAAATGAAATAAGTATTTAACACACCAAATCCTGTGAGAATTTGGCTGATCTGTTCATTAAGTTATTGCCTACTTCCTACTTTAAAAGGTGTGTTAGAGACATTTATAATGATCAGGGTTAATGAAGTGCTGAATTCAGGAGGAGGTACGTCACATGTCCTGAATTAAAACTTTGGCATAAAGCTGAAATATCCAACTCGATCTAAAAGATCGTATGTAATGTTGGATGGTTTGTACTATTTTTCCCTTAGTGAGTTTTCACTGAGGTTTTTTCACGTAAGGTTTTTAATGAGACAAATCATGCGTACAGTGAACGTATACTATGTACTCTTTCTCCAGTCCTTCACTGTGTTTTTTGATGGGGTTTTGATGAGACAAATGCATCTCGCTGTCAAGGTACAAGGAGGAGTGTTGGGAAACTACCGTGTGAGGAGCCCGGCCTGGCTAGGGCCGACGAGCACGCACGCTGCTAGGACCGGCCGGCGGCTTCTCCACGGTTGGTCCTATATTAGACCTAGCCAAAACCCTAAACAACACTATATAAGAAGAGGTGGAGCTCCATATTATAAAACAGATCTGAAATTAGTAAAGAAAAGTTTCACCCTATTTCTCTGTGTTCTTGTTCTCTCTCTGTGATTGTTCGTGTGCATTATATCTTATACTACACTTGATAGTAAGGTTTTCCAACATTATCTTTGACATGTCAAGGAGTTTTGGGACAGGAGACAGGAGGTTGGGGTGGTTTCGGTGGGATCCGCGATAAACGCCGGCCACGTTCCGTAGGAGTAGTAGCCTCCTTGTTACGCCCCTCTCGGGTGGGCGGGCCCCACGAGACAGCCTGTCGCGGTGTATCCTTGTCTCCTACCCTTCTCCAGAAACCCACGCCGTTTTGGCTCTCCTCCGACTCTCGTCTCTGTTCCGACCGTGCCCTCATCAATTTTAACTTTTTACCCACGTAAAGTAAACGGGTGAGGTGATTTTCTATTCGGTTAATTAGTGCGGTAATTTAATTGTCTGGCAAGGGAAACAAAAAAAGGGCGAGAGGGGTATAGGTGATTTGCCAGGGCCTTTATTTCCTCGATGCACGCGATAATTCGGCAGACAATAACACTAATGAAGGAATAGCAACCTGCACGACTGCTAGCTAGGCAGTGGTACAGCAAGGTCAAGTCATCACAGCACCATTCGTTAAGCTCTCTTCCAAGCTGACAAGCTATTCTGTCTAGCTCGTTGGGCCCTTCTTTGATTAATTTCTCCTCTCTCAATATTTGTACATCCCGATTTTAGCTTTTATTTAAGCAGAGGAAAGTAATTGGTCAGAGCATGTACATGCATGAAAGGTAGACATCACTAATCAATCAAGCGGAGGTTACTTCATCCATACACGCAAAACAGTTTGAGCAAGCTCCACCGGTTCATTCAGTCAAATAATTAGCTTAATGCATGCCACATCTGCACATCACCTGAATTACCGGCCGGTTAAGGGCCTATTAATTTCATTATCTTGCTTAGCGATGTAACTGATGGATTAATCAAGGTGGTCGCCTCTATTTAATTTATTGCGGTAGTTACAAATGATTAGTAGTGGCGTCCAGGGTTGTTGGGTGTGAAACTTTCAAAGAATATATACATGGTTACATATATATACACACATTTTTCCAGCTTTATCCAGACTCCTTATAATTGCTCATCCATCCATCCATCCATCCAATATTCCCATTTGATATAGACAGATACAAAATACAGCTAATTTGATACGTGCCAGATTTGTTAACATGATTAATTGTTGACATGTGAACCCTGCGACTGGACGTTTCCCGTCGAATGTGGGGAAAAAAAAAACAAAGTGATTTGTGCCGGTGGGCCGCAATTCGCGTGGTATATACCCGCATTTTTTTATGTGTGTATATATACATACCCGAAACAGTGCGCCGCTGTACACTACTGCACACCCCAAATGCAGATACGTACAGATAAAGGCGTATATCCACTAAAAAGAAAGGATAAAGACGTATGTATAAAGGAAGATTTCTGGGGTGTATTTCCAGTTTTAATTAGTGAGTTTGTACAGATATAAGTACAGAGGATGAGTATATATACAAGTAAAGTGGGAAAAAAAACTAGCAGAAAAGAACTGGCTAGTTTTTTTCCCTCCCGCCGTGGGCCTACGACGGTACTACTGGCCCACCACCAACCACGTTGTAGTGCGGTATCCACCTCAGCACACCCGTCCACTTCTCCTGGGACCCACGCATCAGGGAGGTCGTCTTCCCTTCTCTTTTGTTCGAGGGAACTAGATAAGATTTATGACATTTTTAGGACATTTTTTTTGGCTTAAGAGTATAACGGCTTATCTATATTTTAAATAGATATATACTTTTTCATTTTCGTAAGGTTGAGTAGGTACAAATTGATCTTAACAAACAAAATTGGTCTCCTTTTGATATCTTTCATGGTGAAGTTCTTCCTAAAATTTTCTTCATGCTCCTCCATTGCGTCCTTGAAACCTATAATAAAAAACGAACAATTTTTAGAACAAGACTCAAGCAAGGGGAAAATAGCACACTACTAGTTCCTCATGTAATTTGGGGGTTGACTTTAAGGAGGGGGGAGCAAAAGACTCCCCCGCGATTGCCTCTCCCTCACAACCAAGCAGTGTGGGCAGGGGGATGTCTCCTCCCTTTTTTCCCTCTCCCTTCATCCTCCCTCTCTCTAGGTGTTGTTGTGACAGGCAGGAAGGCTGCTCCTACGGTGTGGGCAAGTTGGATTCGGCAGAGAGGTGCCAGTATCTGGTAGCAGGATGCTTAGATCCAGGGAAAATACAGTGGGCTTCCTTGTCAATTGTGTCCTCGTCCCTGCTGCCTCCTCAACATCCTCTCCCCCTCTCTTGCTGCGTTTCAGGCCCGTTGAGGGAGGGCCACCTGGATCAAGCGGTGGAGTGGTCAGATTTGGCGGTGAGATGCCGGAATCTGATGACTAGTCTTCGGGCGAGTGAGGTGGCCTCTTTGTTATCCTTCTACTTGAGCGGCACAATGCTAGCAGCTTGGTGTGGTTGGACTTAGCGGGAGATGAGCTCGACCGAGCCCTCAAGCCAGTCTCTGCTCAGGTGGTGCAACGAAGTTGGTGATACCCTCAATTTGTTCGGTTCTTTGTCGTTGTCGTCCCCTTGGGTCTCCTCCTGCTCGGTTCTCTCCACCCTCCTGTAGGAGTTGTGTGGCATCAAGACGACCGCGTGGGCGGTGATTTCGACGGCCTTCAGTGGTGGATGTGGTGGAGGTAGCTGATGGCTACAGTCTTGCACATTGACCCTAAACTTCCCCATGTAGTGCGTGTTCATGGACAGGGGTGCCGAGATAAAGCCCTGCCGTCTTGGGTTAGTGGTGACGACGCCTTCCTAGAGTCATTTTCTCTTAGGTGGCACCGTTGATAGTGCTTCCTTGTCAAAAGGTAAAAACCCTGTTGTGCTTGTCCTGTGTTGTGAGTGTCAGGTAGAGCATGCCTGTTTGGTAGTTTAGTCTTTGTCACTTGTGTGGTGGCCTTAGTTGGGTGACTTGGGTCGGCTCGGCCGATCTTCTTTGTTGTGTGCGAGTCGGTCGGTGTTGGTCATCATGTTCCTCCTATTGCTAGGGCCGAGTTGGTAGCGTTTTAGGTGATGCCCTAAGAGCTATGCTGATTCATTTAAGTAGATGAAAAATATTGGAAAAAGAAAAACTACATGATACAACACCGCATGTTAACGTTGCCAACCAGCCTAACGTCATACTGCAACACAACTCAATGCTGCCACCCAACAAAAACACCTGCCCAACGGTTGACCACCACCAGTAAACCACAACAACCACAATGAGGGTAGACCTGCTCATGGGCGGCCCGCCCCGGCGAGCCCGGCCTGACTAGGCCAGAAAAAGCCCGGCCCGGCCGATGCATCGGGCTGGGCTCTGGCCCGAGGAAAACATGCGGTAAGCCGTGGCCGGGCCGGGCTTTTGGGTTTTGGGCCGGGTTCGGATCTGAAAACGAAGCCCGAAGCGTTGGGCCGGGCCAGGCTCGGGCTTGGTCCCACGGGACCGGGCTTTTCCAAGCCCGGCCCGGCCGATGATTAGGCCTAAATGAGGGCATCACCAACCTAGACTTTACTTAGGTTGGCCTAGCACTATTCAACCACTATTCATTTATATTTTTATCTTTTTTATTTTATTTGTTACAAGATTACGGTGATCTAAGTTAGACCTTATTGGTCGCACCCTTACCTTTTGGTTTTAAAAAAACATTGGCAAATTGCTGCCCTTGATGCAGGAGCCATGTGGTTAAATCATAGCCTTTCAAACATCACTACTGCTGATACTAGAAGTTATACTATATATTCTTTGGCGCCGTATGAGCAGCGTCCCTGCAAATATATTACAAATTATTAAGCCAATTTATAACACACTTTACTCGTAGAAACCATGAGTATGTATGATTCATTCATGAATGACATTGTTTCTCATCGTTTCTTTTAAAAAATAAAATTCCATCTCGTCCATATGTACAAAGCATTACCTATTAATTCTATAACTATACCAGCTGGTTCTTGCATGATAACATCTAATATCTATGCAATATATCCCTTAAAAATGGGAACATTTTTTATATACTCCCTCCATTTTTATATATAAGGCATACAATTCGAATGATCTTGTTTATAAATATATGGCGTGTCTGTAAAATTATTGATACTCTTTGATCCTTGTCTATTTTTTGTTTATTTCACAACCTTTTTGTTACACATTTATAAACAACCCTTTCACATGATGTTCTCTCTCATATTTTTAAAGTAATAATAACATAGGTAAAACGGCCATTTTCTCTCGACTTTCTATTAATTACACAATATTCTTAATCTATTTATCAATTCAAAATACATCTTACATAAAAAATGGAGGTAGTACCGTTCTCTAAATGGGTTGCTATTACTATATACCACTAAAAATGGGTCTTTGTTTATATACCGCTCTAAATTTAGCATATTTAACTCTACACCATCATATGCCACTATGTTGTCACCACTTAAAATATTCAAAACGAATATAGAACAACTTATAAAATTCATAATAAATTACAGGATGTCAAATGCAAGTGCATTCTACTACACAAATTTCGAAGATCGTAATTTAACAATTTTAACACCAAAAACAAAACAAACATAAAAACTAAAAATAAATTGAAAAAAATTATGAAGTAAATAGAAAAATTGGTGTGAGAATGTGATAGAATTCAAACAATTGTGCTCGTAAAATTCTACACCAAACAATTCAACATTAAAAATACCAAATAAAATAAAATTCTTAATTTTTACAATTTTGTTTGTATTTTAGAATTTCATAGGTGAAATTGTTGATATCAGAATTTAAATGATGTGATGAATATAAGTGCATTCGACACATCAACACTCCTTTTGAATTTGTCTATTTTCTTTTTTCAAATATTATTTTGAGTTTCCAAATTGTTTTTTTGTCATTTAAAAATCTAAAGTATGTATTTCAAAATTTCTATAGTTAAGACTAAATTTCACTTATATCTAACATCTCATTTTATTTGATATATTTAAATTTTTTTGGCTGTTTTAGCTGATGGCAACATGCAGTAGTGGCATAGAGATAATATCACCTAAATTTAGAGTGGTATATAGTTAAGACTCAAATTTTTCATAGGTATATAGGAGTGAAAGTCTAAGATGAATGCTAGTCAAAGTTTTTATATTGCTTGCCTATATGAAGTGTATGCACATAATTGTCTCAAAAATTACTTCAATATTATTATAGTTTTAATGGTTTTATAAATAAACTACAATGATAATTAGTGATTAAAGTTGTGTTTTAGAAATTGTGCAAAGTCAACAAGGTCAAACATTTGGGATCGGAGGAAGTAATATATATTTTTATCATTTAAAACAAATTTAAGAAATAAGATATATGCATCTCTAGTAATTTGAATTTTACATGTTATCGTCAAAGTTTATTTGAATTGACTCTATCGCGTTGAAAAACTTCTATTTTATTTGAGAATAATATACTTATATGTACCACGATCGAAGAATTAGACAAAAACAATAGTGTTTGGGTAATGAAGCTAAGATTTGGATAGTTGTCAAAATTAGATCTTAAATTATGACTAGTACGTACGGGTAGCAGGGTGTTTTACACTTTGTTGAGGGTCTGTCTCCGCCCCTGGGCGGCGTGGCCTCCTTGACCTCTGGTCGGGTCGTCATCGCCGTCTCCCGATCGGGTCGCCGCCCCAGCCATCAGGACAGCCGGCGTGCCAGCGTGGCGCACGGGTGGAGGGCAGGGCGCCGGGATGAGGCCTCGCCGGCTGTTGTAGGACGTCGGTTCCCGTCTCCGGGCCGGGCCGCCGCCACCGCACAGTCGGCGTGTGCTAGCGAGGCGCACGCATGGAGGGTTGGGCGCAGGGCCGCGAGCGCTGGGACGAGCCCTCGCCGACGATAGGATGCTGGTTCCCGTGGAGGTCGCCGCCGATTCATGTATACTCCACTTGGCTCGGGGGGATATAGCTCAGTTGGTAGAGCTCCGCTCTTGCAATTGGGTCGTTGCGATTACGGGTTGGCTGTCTAATTGTCCAGGCGGTACGTGGAGGATGTAGTCGTGCCGTGGGCAGTTGGAAAAGACAGAGATTGGAAAGGGAATGGCAGAAGGGATATTGTGCAGATGTCTGCATTTTAATGTTTTTTGCAGGCCCAACATGCAACAACAATTTTTTTATGTTTTCCTCCACGCAATGGTTCCACTCTCCAGCCTGCAGAATTTTTTCTACTGTCTTAAAACGTTTTTTCAGTGAATGAAAAGGTGGAAAAACAGTACAAATTTATTGGAACTTTTAGTGTCCGCATAATTTCGCAATTTGCACGAAGGACGACGATCGCCGGCGACGCCACACGAGCGGAACGCACAAACAACCTTCACACTACAAGTTTCACCTTCTCACAACATTTCTTTCGGTGAATAGAAATGTGGAAAAACAATACAAATTTACTGGAACTTTTAGCAACTGTACAAAATCGCAAAATTCAGACGCCTACAAAATAGCAATAGCGATGGCAGAATGCATATAGAATATAGATACACAATTAAAGGAGCGATGTGGGGGGTAATTAATCGGTAAAAGAAATAGGAAATATTTTTTCATTATTTTTTTTGAACAAGGGCAGAAGAGCTGCCTAGTATATTGATAAGAAGAGGAAGCAGTTACAGGGTGGGGGGAGTTTACGGCCCCTCCCCCCAGGGCCACACACACACTCCTTACGTTATTACAAGCCGTAGGTCATCGGTTAAAGCGTTCATGAATGTCGTAGCCTATTCATGGAACAACCGACTGGGTTAGGATCGAACCAAACTTCACAAACCGATTAGAGTATAGATCAGGATATCTACATAGCTATATATTTCTATATATATACAGTATATACACGTACGTACGTACATACTTTCTCCTTTTTAAAAACATGTCATTGTTGACTTTTAGACACACGTTTGATCATTCATTTTATTAAAAAAGATTATTATAAATATGTGAAAATATAAGTTACGCTTAAAATACATTTATTAATAAACCAAATCACAACAAAATAAATGGTATTTATTAATTTTTTTAATAAGACAAATGGTAAAACGCGTATTGAAAAGTTAACAGTGACATGTTTTTAAAAAACATATACATATTTGTGTTGTGGGCGCGCGCAATTTCTCAACAATCTTAAGAACAAGTCATGACAAGTGAACTGGATTTCAGAAAACTTGAAGTTTAGACTTCAGTAATTCTGCGCAACTTTTTACCATATGCAGACTCAGGGCGCCACGTGTGCATGCAAATGCTTCCTTGCTCGATGACTCTGGGAGGTGGTGTAGTCTCAGTATCTTGTTAGCTTGGCCAGCTAGACGTCCAAGTGTTTGGCAGTGCGGCTGTCGTGTGGTTAATTGATGGCGATCGTCGTGCCGAGCACCATGTGAACAGACGATCAATCTTTCCGTTAATTAGACTCCCTCTCTTGTTTTTGGTTGATTTCGGTTTTATTTGGTTGAGTTAAAATTTATTATTTTTTATAAACTATTTGATGTATTATTTTGTAATATTTTAATGGCGCTGCTATTTGGCAGGCGCCTACGCTGGGGACTTGCGCCCAGGCGCCTGCCCCACCATGCAGCAGCTGCACAATATGCAGACGTGGGGCATGTCCGAGACCCCAGGTGGGTCCCAGCACGTGCCACGTGTGCCATGTGCAGCCCTAAGTCTGTCTGATTTTTTTCATAAAAGTGATTCTTTTTCTACCTAATGAAAAAAAAGCACCAATTTACTGAAAAAATATTTTTTTTTCAACTTCGTACTGTTTTATTTCCTAAGTTTGCACTGTCAAATATGAAAACAAAATAAATTTATAATAAATCAAACCTCGTGCAAAAAATTCCACTATCGCTACATATTTTTCCAGTAAATGAAAATGTGGAAAAACAGTAGAAATTTAGTGGTTTTTTGCACCTGCACGATTTCGCAAATTCCAGGCGCCTATACTTTTTCCAGTGTTTTTGCACTGTTTTCCCACCTGTTGTTTCACTGGAAAAAATGTATATTTTTTTGTGGAAAAAATTCTACTGGAGAGAGGAGAGGTGCTTTTTCTGCCTCCTGCGCACAGCGCCTACACGATTCCCCTAGGTGTATTTTAAGATTTTGTAGGAATTTACTAAAGTCTCAAAAATATATTTTTAATCTTCAGTATTTTTATAAAATCTTTAATTTTTAGCTCAATCAAACAAAACCCAACCAAACTATGAATCAAAAAGACATTAGCATGAGCCAGTAAACAAGATTGATCTAACTACAAGGATTGGGTTATAAAAGGGCATACGAGGAGGAATTCATCTTCTGTTAAAGGAGATGTAATAAAAGAAGTAATGACATGTTTCCCTTAAAAGACTGAATTTCCCGCAGTAAGATGAGAGAAAAAAAAAACTTCAGATTTTACAGCTGCATGGTGAGAGCTATTAATTACGTACGTATCCATGCTGAGGTTCCGCAGCCTGATCAACTCTGCTATATGAGCCGTGGCGATCCTCGTGAACAATCATAGATCTAGCCCGTACGATGCCTTGCATTGTTCGATCGGAGAGAGAGAAGATCGGTCGATATGCCAAAAACAGCAGTACATCTCCAGATAAACAAACCCCTCTCGAGTCTCGACCAGCCGGATTAATTGAAACCGCCTTTTTCACGCAGTTATTCGTCACGCGAGAGGCTGACCACCGCAAACTCGCATGCACGCACGCACCTGCCGACACGTACAGCAGAGTGACCATCCTGTGGGCTGTGGCAAGCTAGACTTCGCGTGCGTAAGAGCGGTCACGGTGCATTGCTGCTTACATTGTTACTTACGGTAGAGAGAGTATAATAATGATAAATTTAGAAACAAGCACTAATTGCATGGTTTCTTGAGTGAGTTTCTTAACATTGATTTTTTATTGGTAGAAAAATTGTGTGAAGAAACGTCCATCATCACAGTGGGTTTCTATGTCGTTTCTAATGCTTCGATTTGTGTGAAGTAATGGTTTCTACACTAAAAAACGATCATTCTCTCTCTCCGCATTAATTTGTTACTCTCTCCGGTCATAAAAAAAAGCCGCCGTTGACTTTTACACACGTTTTTAACCATTCGTCTTATTCAAAAAAATTATATAAATATTATTTATTTTGTTATGATTTGGTTTATTATTAAATGTATTTTAAGTATGACTTATATTTTTACATATTTGAACTAAATTTTTTCATAAGACGAATGATCAAAGGCATATTGAAAAGTCAACGGCGGCTTCTTTTTGTGACCGAAGGTAGTACCATATAAGCAATCTATCCTGCCCTAACTGCGCGCGGACGGGCGTCCATCCTGTGGCTAGCGCGGCGGTCAGCGCGCGCCGACCCGCCCGCGGCGAGTAAATACACGCCGCGCCGGCCTCCCGGAACGGAACTGAAACACGCGCGCGCCATGCATGCATGTACACACACGACGAGCACCGGCGATCGATGCGGCGAGGACGCAAGCAGAAGCGAGATCTTTTCTACAATATCACCAAGGACGCAAGCAATCTATCTATCTATCTCCAAGGAACCGCGCGGCCCACGGGTTCGAGTAACCAGGTCGGGTCAGGTGTGTGGCGCGGCCACGGCACCTGCATGCGCGCGGCGTGAAGGGGGGTGGGGCGACGTCGTCAGCGCGCGCGCGCGCGGCCCAGTTGTCCCGGCGCGGCGGAGACACGTCGGCGAGGGGGCGGATACGTGTCCGGTTAACCGCGCCGCGCAGGCCAGCTTCCGTTTCACTGCCTGCGCAGCCCACACCCTCCCTCTTTTGTCCTCACGCACGCCCTCATAAATTTCCTGATGCCTATCACCATGGCCCCCCCTTGGGCTATAAAACGGCACGGCCCCTGTAACAGACAGTGAGTACCACACCCAGTCACCCACCCCTGCTGCAAACCCACGCAGTCACAGTCTCACAGGTACATAATAACATGGTTTTTGGCACACATACATGTAGGTATGTATGTATATTGCAGTGGAGCTCGGATCATCATCGGCGGAGCAGTGAAGGGATGGAGTGAGTCCTATGGTACACAGAGAGAAGGGGAGAGGCATACACACCAGGCAGAGGCACTAAATGAAGCACCAGCACCAGCCCTTCCTTTTGTAGGCGCTGTCTGAAGCGCGCGCGCGCTCTCTCTCTTCTTCTCTGGCTTGGGCTCCTCCTCCTTCCTCCCACCCTCTTTGCTTCTTGCTTTCTCCCTTTGAACCCTTTCCAGTTGTCCACGCTCCCATCTTTTTCACCATCTCCCCCATCCCTCCGGTTCGGCTCCGGCCTGGCTTGCCCTCCCTCCCCCCGGGCGCCGGCCCTTCCCTACTTGTACCACCCCCTCTTTTCCAATTTCATCCCTCTCCCTCCAATTCTACTCGCCTCTCTCTCTCTATCTCTCTCTCTCTCCCTCCCTCTCTACACCTCCGCGCGCGCCGCACTCACTGGGTGTGTGGGAGAGAGAGGGGACGAGCGGGGAGGCTGGCTGGCTGGCGAGAATTGCCTACAATTCAGTACTTCTTCTTCCCCCCAATTGCTCTACTGGTCGCAGATACAGTTCTACAAGTACGCGGCTGGAGGTAGCCGGGCAGGCCGCAAGTTCTTGCCTTGCTCCTCCGGCTGGTAGCTGGTGAGGTGGCTCCAACTCCAAGAAGTGGGCGTTCAGGGCGGCGAGGAGGAGGAGGAGGTCAGGAGGTGGTGGTGGAGGAGGCTCCATGCAGCAGCACCAGGGTGGCGGGTCCCAGTTCGGGGCCCCGCCGCCGGACATGGGGCCGTTCTCGCCGGCGGCGACCCCCGGGCCCATGCCGCTGAGCAGCCGGCCCCCGCCGGCGTCTCAGCCGCCGGCGCAGCAGCACCAGACGAGGCCGAGCTACGAGGAATTGGCCGCCGTGACCGGCGCCGCCGGCGGCGGCTTCCCCGACGACGACATGCTGGGCGACGCCGGCGGCAGCGGCGGCGGCGGGTCAGGGGCCGCCGGCAACCGGTGGCCGCGGGAGGAGACGCTGGCGCTCATCAGGATCCGCTCGGAGATGGACGCCACCTTCCGCGACGCCACCCTCAAGGGTCCCCTCTGGGAAGAGGTCTCCAGGTAAGAGAGAGAAGGAGAGAGGTAGCGCCCGGCCGCCAGCAGCAGCAGCAGCACGAAGGAAGAAAATTCCAAACACATTTGCAGCCGGGTTCAGCAATTCCCTGCCTCCGGCATGATTTCTCCTCGCAGAAAGCGTCTAACGGTTTCGTGGAATTTAGCACTCGTCCCACATGAAATGATGGCTAATTATCCCCCGTTTACCGCCCCCCAATCCACCCAGAATTCCCCAATCTTCTCGCTCATCTGGTCTAATCAAATGCTCCTCGAATTCTGCGAGATGAATGGGTGGTGGTGGTGGTGGTGGTAGGAGGTGGAGTAGCAGGTGTAGTAGGATGGTAAGAATCTGGGCGCCTGGCGATCGTACCACGGTGTGAGTGCGAGGGCAGGCAGCCGCTGCTGCCGCTGCAGGCTGCAGTCTGCCTCTGCTGCCACTGTTCCCTTGCTTTCATGGGTTCCAGTTTTTGGGAAAAGAAGGATGGCAGCCTTTCTCTCCCATCCCAATGCGGCCTCCTCCTCCCAATTTTACCGCCCTCCTCCCTTCTCTGCATCTCGCCAACTCACATCCCTCCTCTGATCCCTAAAAAGACGAGATGGCCTGTGTGTGATTAACTAATTCCATTCTGCATCTGCTTCCTTCCATGGTTCGCTACTGCTTCCAAGTTCCAATTCCTTCGGCTATGTCCCTTGTCTCTTCCAGCTCGTTCGCAGTTCGCACTTGGTGTTTATGACAGTGTGTAGTGTTGATGCTTTTCTGCCTGTAAACGCTGCCATCATTTAATCCTTTCTCCGCCGTGCTTATCCCGAGCTTCTGGTTGTTGCACGCAAGTAACTGGCTGACAAAAGGCGCGGGTGTCCTTGTCGCCGCTGTGTCTTTCAGGAAGCTTGCGGAGCTGGGCTACAAGAGGAGCGCCAAGAAGTGCAAGGAGAAGTTTGAGAACGTGCACAAGTACTACAAGCGCACCAAGGAAGGCCGCGCAGGGAGGCAGGACGGCAAGAGCTACCGCTTCTTCTCACAGCTCGAGGCGCTGCATGCCGCCGCCGCCCCGCAGCACCAGCAGCAGTCGTTGCCGCCGGTGAGCAGCGGCGCGCCGCTGCCGATGCACGGCTTCGGGGCGGCGACGGTGCTCGCGCCGGCGCTGATGAGCACAATGCCGCCGCCGCCGGGGCCGATCCAGCCGGCGCCCATATCGTCGGCGGCACCGGTTGAGCTGCCTCAGCCGCCGCCGGTGAGCCTGCAGGGCTTCAGCTTCTCGTCCATGTCGGACTCGGAGTCGGACGACGAGTCCGAGGACGACGAGATGACGGCGGAGACCGGCGGCAGCCAGGACCGCCTAGGCAAGCGCAAGCGCGGCGGCGGGGGCAAGAAGATGATGTCTTTCTTCGAGGGCCTCATAAAGCAGGTCGTCGAGAGGCAGGAGGAGATGCAGCGGCGGTTTCTGGAGACCATGGAGAAGAGGGAGGCGGAACGCACGGCCAGGGAGGAGGCGTGGCGCCGTCAGGAGGTGGCTCGCCTCAACCGCGAGCAGGAGCAGCTCGCCCAAGAGCGCGCCGCCTCCGCCTCCCGCGACGCCGCCATCATCGCCTTCCTGCAGCGCATCGGCGGGCCGTCCGTACATCCCCCTCCCGGCGCCGCCCCGATGCACGTCCAGACTTCTCCGCCGGCGAGGCAACCCCGACAGCAGCCACAGCCGGAGGCGACACCGCCGCCGCAGCCCATCCCAGCAGCGCCGCTCCAGCAGCAGCCACCGCAGCAGCAGCACAAGGAAATGACGACGCACCATGAGGCCGCAAGCACGCCGCGCAGCGCGCAGCCGGCGTCCGGCTCATCGCTCGAGCTGGTGCCCGCCGCGCCGGAGCATCAGGTGGAGACCGGATTCGGAGGAGGCGAGGGCGGGTCGGCGTCGTCGTCGCGGTGGCCCAAGACGGAAGTGCACGCGCTCATCCAGCTGCGCATGGACCTGGACATGCGCTACCAGGAGACGGGGCCCAAGGGCCCCCTCTGGGAGGAGATCTCGTCGGGGATGCGGCAGCTGGGGTACAACCGGAGCTCGAAGCGGTGCAAGGAGAAGTGGGAGAACATCAACAAGTACTTCAAGAAGGTGAAGGAGAGCAACAAGAAGCGGCCCGAGGACTCCAAGACGTGCCCCTACTTCCACCAGCTCGATGCCATCTACCGCAGGAAGCACCCCGCCGCCGCCGCAGCACCCGCCGCCGCCCCCGGTGCCAATGCCATCGCCGCCGCCGTCCCCGAGCAGCACAACCCGAACCGGCACGAGATAGAGGGGAAGAACATCAACGACAATGACAAGCGGAACAACGGTGGCGGCGGGCCCCCGCATGTGCCGACCAGCAACGGCGAGGCCGCGCCGACGGCGGCCGCGTTCGACGTCGACAGGGTCGTGAAGAAGGTAATCGCACCGTACACCCCAACTAGCTAGTTCCCATTTCCCCGTAGTGCTTTCGTGCTCGGCGATGCATGTGTGCGTTCGCTGGATCGGGGTGGAAGATAACCGGATATGCGATTGCCGTGAAGCCAGAAGACATTGTGAGGGAGCTGAGCGAGCAGCCGCCCCGGGGGTTCACGACGGACGAGACCGACAGCGACGACATGGGCGACGACTTCACCGACGACGGCGAGGAAGGCGAGGACGACGGCAAAATGCAGTACAGGATACAGTTCCAGAGGCCGAACCCGGGCGCCGCCACCAGCGCGCCCCCGACGGCGGCAGCTCCGACGACGGCCGTGCCGACCTCGGCTCCGTCCAGCACCTTCCTCGCCATGGTTCAATAGGCCCGCGCGCGCAGTGCAGCCAGCTCCCATACCAGTACGTACCCAAAGGTCCCAAACAGACAAACAAACCTCCAAGCATCACCATCGCCACCATCCACCACCATGCATCACCTCCCTCAACACTCCATCGTCACCATCACCGATCACTCCACTGATCCACTCCACTCCACTCCACACCGCACCATCACCGACGACGATCGTTCCTGTTCATCTTGTAATTCCTTTCTCCCACCCTTCCCGTCATCGTGCGATTCCATTATTTATTGATTTGTTCCGTGTAATAAGAGCCCCTCTCTGACGACCCCTTAACCGGCTGAGGACGCAGAGGGGGTGGCCGGAGTAGAGCAAGCAAACCAGTCCCAGAGTAAGAGTAACTTATCTCTATAGGTGGTGGTCTCATGCATCGTCGTGTTCGATCAGGTCGATCAAGAATTGTACATGGATGTAACAGTCCCTGATGTCTCTCTGTTTTTTTTTTTCTCTCCTCCTTCCCTTTCCCTTCCGGCGACGGCGGTATACATGCAAGTCGATCTGTATACGGGTATACAAGAATTACATACATTTGAAGCAACTTGGAGCGTGCAGAGGTCAGAAGGTGTTTTTTTTTGCCGTGGGGATCGATTCTCTCCGTTTCCCTTTCTCTTTTTACAAATTTTCTTGCATTTTTGCTGTGGGTACGGTATAAATGTTGTTACCATGTAAATTTGTGGTTATCCCAGAGTTATTTTTCTCCTTGTTTTTTCATTGTAGAGATTTTATATACTCCACCTTGGTTACCTTGCCGTTCTCGAGTTCTTTAAGCTCAGCAATCCACATGCATCCTGAAATGAGTGCAGCAATGTCAGCAGCAATAGAATATAGCAGTAGTACATCTGGTGAGGCTAGATCGAATACTATATGGAATGCATTATTATACTGCAACTTGATCGTATATATCTCTTGGGTTATTTTAGCATTCCCTTTTTTTTTCTCTTTTGTTTGCCTGCTAGTATTTTCTTTCTGGGATTAGATAACAGTGAATTAACAATATTGTCATGCCATTTGCTACCGTCATTACTTCACATACTGATGCGTGCGTGCGGGATTCAAGTTGACCCAGTTGGGCTGAATCTTACGGCGATACCAGTACTGTAGTCGATCTCATGGGTGAAAAGGACCAAAGCCAAACACTACTGTCGCAGGCTTGCAGCAAGTAGCACTAGTAGTACAACAGTACCACATGAGACGTATGCTAACCACTGTAGTAATTAACCCGACGTTAATTAAATGTACGCTCCTGGATTAACTTAGACTACAGCAGCTAGCTAGCGCTTCTACACGAGAGCAAGCAAAACATCTTGGAAGATGGAAGGATCTAGCTCCTGGCTTAGGGCAAATTAATTTTAACCGCAGCTTGGTGTAGAGAACAAGCAAGATATTTGGAGTACCATTTTTACTTGTACATTATACTCGTGTCATGCATTCCAGAATGCTTCTTGTGTCATAAATTAATGGACGCTGTGTTGAGGCAGATGTGGCTAGCTAGTTAGACTTTTTTAAATCTATCCAATCAAATTATTTTCGAAATTTTGATTGGATAGAATATATTCGTCTCAAAGGTGGTTTTGTAGCAGCATAAGTGTGTTAATTGTTATAAATAAATTACGAGTTTGCTATTCCACGGTCATCTATAAAAGTTTTAAATCTGTCAATCGATTTTCGACTTACCTATGTCGTGGTTATCTTCATCCTCTTCGTCCACCGCTGCCGCCACCATGCCATTAATTGGGATAGAGTTATAATTCGGGGTTGGGTGGGTTTATGGTGCTCCCGGGCTTAGAGGAAGGTCAGGGGAGGCAAAGACAAAGGCACGACAGTGGCATGGGGATCGTGGTGGAGCAGCGAGGCATTGGTGGCAGCGCCGAAGATGCAGGCTTGGGCGAAGGACGTTGGACCAATGCCGGCCATTGGGGTTAGGTTGAGCGGGGTAGCGCAAACGACAGAGGCAGAGTGTGGAGTGGCGGAGGCGGAGGAGGAGGAGGCAACGATGCAAAAGAGAGGGAGACGAGGAAAAGAGAGAGGAGAGATCTGAACTATTAATTGAGGTTCAATAGCTCATAAAATCGATTGAGAGTTAAATAGTTTTAATTTAACTAACTTGTAGCCCCTTTCATAAATTATGTCAATAGTTCTCACTCCAACTGTCCATAAAATGGTTTGAGAGTTAATTAATTTTCGGTTGACTGACTTGTATACCCTTCCAATATTATATAGTTATTTATCAAAGCTGTAATGTTGTATCATAGAGTGTTTAATTACGACGACATTTGATGGAATGAAACGGTACTACCGTTAAAAATTACGGGAAAGGAACAAACTGTTTCGGTACAAAAATTACGGGAGTATTATTTGCCGTCGCCTGCCGATGCAGTCGGCCACTACAGTTTTCTCTCGACCCATGACACCGAGGCACGTCGCACGATGTGATGTGCATGTCGGCACGTGTCACGCTGACCCACGTCCCGTTTGCGGCGGTTTACAATTTGGTCCCGGTGCGCCCGGTTTATTCCCCGAGGGCCCATCGGTAGGGGACCTCCTTGTAAAGAAGCAAACCTCCATGTTGGTTAGCCAGCAGAAATAAGATCACCGCACACAGAAGGCTAGCAACACAGAGCATCATATTCCAGGTACTATTGTTTTATCGTCGGCGCTGCTGCTGATACGGCGTGCTTGCTATTCATTGCTGAAGTAGCTCTAATTCCGTGATAAGAATGAAGCTCGGATTAGTCCACCCACTGATAGAGAAACAATCTTAATATCGGCTCATCAGCGTCGATTGAACACGACCGATACTGATAGTGGCATCAGTATCAGTTCGTGACTCCAAAAAATTAGTACCGCATTAGTATCGGTTCGTGATATAAATCGATACTAGTGAGTTCTTTGGCAGGCGGTTGTAGGTTAGCTGGCACGGGCGTCCATCAGTATTGATTCATGTTATAAACCGATACTGATGTGAGGGCATCAGTACCAGTTCGCTTCAAAAACGTTCAAAAGGAATGTATATCCTAATCATATCAATACGCGTGGGTAGGTGGGTTGAATAGAAGAGTGAATTGGGAGTCACGAGGTCTCAAGAGGTTCTAGGTTTGAGTCACGATTCTTCCATATACCAACGATTAAATATTTATACTAATATTAGTACTACTACTATTAGTACCACTACTATTAGTACCGTTTCAGAAACCTCGGTACTGATGCCCAAGGGCATCAGATCTGTCACGATTCTTCCATATACCAACGATTAAATATTTATATATACTACCATTAGTACCACTACTATTAGTACTGTTTTAGAAACCTCGGTATTGATGCCCAAGGGAAGTAGTCTCGGATCGCTTGTGCTGGTTCAAGAGCCGGTATCAAAGGCTCTTGCTGGTAGTGACCGCGTTATTGGTTGTAAGGAGTACATTTTAAAAGGTGAGGTGTCCATCATATATTAGACAAGTCTTTTGGGTTGAGTGGGTATTGAAGTTCAGTTGTGACTTCGGTTGGACCTGTGGATATATCCAATGAATTGTGGGAAGCACAATTTTAAAAGGTTAGACGTCCATCACCTATGAGACCACTCTTTTAGGTTGAGTAAGTCTTGGACCTGTCCATTAACTATGAGACCACTCTTTTAGGTTGAGTAAGTCTTAGGACCTTGGTTCTGGCTTCGGTTGGGTCTTTTAGGTTGAGTAAGTCTTAAACCTTGGTTCTAGTTCGGTTGGGTCTGTGGGCGTAGCAGACCCAATGGGACATTGGGTCGACATGAGTGCCGGACTCGAGAGCCAAATCGCTGCAGACCATGAGATGGCGATATCATAGAGAGCTCTAACAAGGAATATCAAAGCTTCAGGTCTTAAACCCAGAAAGTCTCCAGGGTCGCATGATTATTGAGCTAGGTTAGCCAGTGTCCCAAGGTCGTACAGTTGTCAGGTTGGGTTATCTAATGTGTGATGGGGGATATCGTTGGGTTTAGTCCCACATCAGTTGTTGGTTGTGGGAGGACACAACTCAAAAGGTGGGGCGACCATAACAAATCAGGTTAGTCTTTTGGGTTGAGTGGGCCTAGAACCTCGATTATGGCTTCGGTTGGACCTCTGGATGTAGCAAACTTAATGGGATTTGGGCTCAAAATCAGATGTTGGTCTTGGAGAAGTCGGACATGGGATGATCAAATTGCAATAGGCTCTCTAACATATGGCAATCATGACCTATACCCATAACATAAAACCCAAATTTGAAATCATCCACCGGTCGTAAAACCCAAGTCACTCTAAACCAGCAAACTCTGTCTCTATTCCATTACTAACTACTCTCATCCCAATCAAACTAAAACATATCAACTAACCTATCTAGTTTATCCGTATTGTAATTCTTTGTGGAATTATCTATCGAAATAGAAAAAGGGATCGTTGCTATCCTTATAACTAAACGAGCAAGGTGATCCGCGAGTTTGCGCGGCTAGATTTGTGTTAAGATATAGATAATATATCACATTAGATTTAGAGTTTATCTCTAATATATAGATCAACTTCAGTAGTTTGTTATAGAGGTTAATATTGATCGCTAGATTTACATAATAATATCCATATTCAACGATGTAGATTTTTTCTTTTTTTATGATTAATGTGAGAATTTATATTATTTTTCGATTAACGTGGAAATTTCTAGGATTTTAGGATTAATGTGGTGGCTCCATTTAACTCTGCTTTATAGGCGTTTGTGTGACTAGATTTGTGTTAAGATATAGGTAATATATCAAATTAGATTTAGAGTTTATCTCTAATATATAGATCAGCTTCAGTAGTTTGTTACAGAGGTTAATATTGACCACTAGATTTACATAATAATATCCATATTCAATGATGTAGATTTTTATTTTTTCTATGATTAACGTGAGAATTTCTACTATTTTTCGATTAACGTGGTAATTTCTAAGATTTTAGGATTAATGTGGTGGCTCCGTTTAACTCTGCTTTATATAGATAGTAGATAGATGGTGTGATTAAAAATAAAGCAATAGTTTTGATCGATAATTACTGTTATAATTTAATTAAATTACTTTTTAAAAAGAAAATAATATGATTTACCTTTATCGATGAAGAAACTAAAACCATATGTATTTATAGTTAGATTTCTAGAATTTTGACAGCACTTCCGGGAGGACCTATATTCGTGACTGTTTGTGATGACCATCTCCTAGTTCTCTATATATAATCACCTCCCGGTCTAGAAGAGGGCAAAGTGAACTCCGCTCTCTCTCATCGAAAGGGCTAAAAAGATGAGGCCGAGTTGCAAGTCGAATCACACGCACTCTCGGATGAGCTACTGGGCTTGCCATCCTCCCGCCGCCGTTGGCCGCTCCGGCCACGGCGCCCATCCCCGCCGCCCGGTCCTCCCAGGCCACGGAACCCGCGCCGGCCACCTGGTTGATTCCGCCCCCGCCCCTGCCACCTCCACAGCGCCACCCGCTTCACCGTCCTCCTGGCATCGCTGGCAGCCGGAGCCTTCATCCCCCACCTCCCTCGTCGCCATTACTGCTCCCCAACCCGCCAACCACTTCCGGCCGTCGTACGCCGAGGTAGTAATGGCGCCGGCCGCCATTACTTCCCGCCTTGACCATCGGCTCCCATCCCCTTCCTCTTCCAGCCTCCTTCCCATCCTGCCGCACCCCGCTACGCAGCATAGGCGCACCCTTAAATCCATTATCGGGCGTGAAGTTGCCGGCCATTGGCAACGCGTGCTCCCAAGGCGCCGCCGCCGCGCCTGCGCCCTTCCCCTCTCAGCTCGCCGCCCTGTCGCTGCCGCCCGCCACCCTGTCGCCGCCTCAGCACGCCATGCCAAGCGCCGTGTTAAGAGGGGGCGGTGTGCCCGCTGTTTTGCCCACGACCACATCGCGGCCGACTGCAGAGACCCCATCCGCTGCCTTCACTGCCGCAGTTCCGGTCACGTCGCGCGCCACTGCCGCCGGCGCGCCGCCCCGCCGCATCCACCCGCACCCATGGCGCCCGACACGCGCTCCGTCTACGCCGCGCGCCGTCCGCCCTCCGCAAGGATCGCCGTGGGCGTCTCCGACGCCATGCGGTCCGACGCAGCCGAGCTCCACAACCGCGCGGTTTTCGTCTCCGTCACGGGCGGCCCTCACCCAGACCCCGTCTTCGTCGCCTCGATGATCAGCAAGTACACCGATATCCCTCTCGGCGACATCATCGTCACACCCCTCTCCCATCTGCGCCTCCTCGCCCATTTCACCCGCCCCGAGCAAGCGCGCCACGCGGCCCGCCGGTCCTTCC